>VZTI01000933.1:1278685-1315792 GCA_013397865.1 Struthidea cinerea | reverse complement strand
TGTATTGTTTTTTTTCTCCCTTGAGGCGTTTGCTTTTTTTTTTCCTTAATGCAGGAAGTCAATCTAGAGCACAGCTAGTTTCCCTAAGGTTTATTTTTGTATTTTTGAACATTTGTGGCTGGACCAGGCTCTTAACACCTGATTTAAAATCATATTCTCTTCCAAATCCATGCTCCAAGTGCTCATGAAAGACCAAGAACAAAGCAAACGAGCAGATGGTAAATCCTGACTCTGGAAGGCAGCTCTGGTGAGGAATGCACGCAGCAATCCTGCACGGAGCCAGCCGCATGTGCAGGCTGCAGAGCCGTGTTCTTGGCACTCTCCATCCCGCTGGGCCCGTGAGTGTATTGTCCCAGGCAGGCTGAGGCATTCCTGCTGCTGTCATCACAGCTAAGGAGGTGAGCTGGCAATGCAAGGCACAGCAGCAGCACATCTGAACTCCCACTGCTCTAGCAGCTGCCTCAGGGAGAGAATAATTTACCCTCCGCCTGGGCAGTGGGGCTCAAGAAAGCGAGGAAACCGCACTGGGTGTTCTCCATCAGAAAACAGATTATCATTCTCCTTTTTAGAAATTGTATGTTACAAATTACAGTTCCCATGGAATATCTATGGAAGCGAAATACACATCTGCTTATACTCTTCTAATACCTTTCTCAGCTTTACAGGGAAAGTAAGAATCTTTTAAATTTACTTTTTATTTTTTAATTTTTGAGGGCAATGTTTTGTTATGATTTCTCTTTAGGTAACTAAGCAAGAAAAGAATCTCATGAAACCTCTTTATGACAGATACAGAATTATCAAGAAACTTCTTGCCGCTCCATCTTTGATCACAACAATTGTAAGTTGGAAAGAATTCACCCGTTGTCAAGGAAACATACAAAACTCTGTGTTTGACTTGTACCTGTATGTCCATTTGGCAGCAATAGAACTACCGATGTCCAAAAAACTGCTCACTGGCTAATACAGGGTATTGATATTTCAAATAGAGCAAATGCTCTGTAAAATGCAACTTCTGTGCATGCCAGAGGTTCCAATGTACAGCAACAGTTTCTGAGGCAAGAACTGCAGTGGGCTGGGTAAGACACCAAAGGCTGGCATTAGTTTTCCATCATGGCAAAGGTCTGCAACACAGAAGAAAACCTCTCTCTTTCCATGAAGGACTCTGCTGTTGCTAAATCCAACTTCTATATCATATAAAGAATGCTTTTATCAATCACGTAGCATATACATGCAATTTGTAGTTCTTCAATAATATATTGGTGTAATGGAATAGTACTGGTCTCATAGCGAGTGAAGGCAGTGGAATCCAGCTACTTGGAAGTTAATTAGCATGTCTACCAAAAATAGTAATTTAATAGTAAGTGGGGTTAGGTTGATTTTAAAAATTATTATTGTCTTGTTAGATGGCAGCGTAACTTTACATTTCTTTGAAAAATCCCAGTGCAAAGCTTTGCACACTTGCACATGGATATTTTATTGAAAAGTTTCTCTGAAATTCCCCCTAGTGTTACTTGTTAGGAGCTTTGCCCTATGGAGTTTTGATGTTTAAGCTTTAGTTTCAATAGCTGAACTTTTCTTCTGAGGATGGAGGAATGTGAGCAAGACACCAATATCCGTCTATTTTAGTAGTTAACGTTAGTAGCTATAAAATTGTGGAATCTCTCCCTCCAACTCTTTTTACAGTCCGAACATCTGGATACAAAGCACACAGTAGATGGTATATAAGAGGGGTGCAAGTTTCAGCCAGACTGCACTGCTTACATACATACAGAATGTGAGTTAAATCTTTGCCACGTGTAAGGGCTTTTGGGCAGACAGAATAAGCTGCTGGCTGGAGATACTCGGGAGCAGGGCCAACTTCTGTCCTTTTTACTCCTGGTGGGCAACACACAGTAACCCAGTGACCCCAGGAGTGCTTTCATGAACAACCTCAAGTAGACCTGGTGTAATCTGTTTCAATGAATACATCCAGGAAGTCAGATCCTAATTCTTTATGTTGTCATACTATTAGCTGTAAGTGTTGTAATTTAAACAATTAATTTAATAATGTTTTGCATTTCCCAAGCAGGAGGAGGAAGACTCAGATGAGGACCATTCTCAAAGCAGCCACGAGTTATCATCTGGTCCAAAGTCTTGCTTCCCTGTTGAAGAGCACCTGTGTTATTCTCAGGAGGAAAGTGAGCCTGCACATATTTCACCTCTGGATGAAAAGAAAGTTTACAGGCAGACAGCCTTGTCTATGTCCAATTTACATGAGGCAACAATGTAAGTTCTCTCTTTTTTTTCCTCCTGATGTTTTAAAACATTTCATGTAGACTTTGTAAGTGAAATATGAGCCATACCTGTTGCACAGGAATATTCTATACCAAAGGAGTGATTCAGTGTTTTCTTATGGGAGAGAGGAGGCAGAGGAGATTCATTATTTGGGCAGCATACCTGTGGTTTGAGCTGTTTGTTCCAACAACGTTGTGCCAACTCCAGGAAGAGACAGGTAACTTGTTGAGGACTGTGCCTTCCAGGAACAGATATGTTCTCAGAGCTTAGGGGTTGGTATGTTTCTTTTGTGTTTTGATTGGGAGGCCTTAGATGCATAAATGAAGCTACCTAGAGTCTAACACAATTGAGAGTAAACAAAAATTACTTAGATTTCTATGTAACTCAACTATGTGTGCAATAGTTTGCTCATAAATAGTGGGAAGGTATTTCTGTGCATTTTGTTACTATGCAAAAAAAAAAAATTACCAGGAGCAAATGTCATAACAGAATTCTTTCTTTGCTTAAAACCCTTTTTCTCTGAACACTAGCTAAAACATGGCCTCCAAAAATGGTGCTTCTGGGTACCACTAGCCTTTCCACTGCATCACAATAATGACTGGGAACAGCTGCAAACAAAAAGAAGCAGGGCTTGGATGTTGACTTTAATTCAGTTACAGCATTTCCTCCTGTGAGATGCTGAGCCCTGTCCACTTCATTAATTCCACAGGGAATTAAGGCCACTAGCAAGACTCAGCCATGAATGCTTCTACTCCCCTGTTGACCAGAGTCTCTGCCTTCACTTTATTAGAAGGGTTGGAATACCAATAAAAGGGAAGGAGCACAACTGTGTATGGAGCGTGGTGGAATGTCTCAGGGCTCTGGTCAGTGCCTGCCACGGCCCCAGAGCAGAAACTCTTTGCTACCCAAATCCTGGGCTGTTACAATCCTTCCAAGCACAAGAAGGCTTCACGTTCTCGTCTCTGTTTCACAGGCCCGTTCTGCTCGAACATCTCAGAGAAACAAGAGCTGATAAGAAGAGACTTCGCAGGGCCCTTCGAGAGTTTGAGGAGCAGTTCTACAAACAGACAGGAAGGTAACTCAGCAGCTCAGCAGAGCCCTCTCTTATCCCCTTTGGGTGCTGGGCAGGGGTGTTTGTCTCTGCGAGGGTGAGCAGGCCAAAGGGGCTGCACCTAAGGGCTGGAAAATACCCTGGAGCTGTCTGGTCTCTGGAGTTGTCCATCTATCTCCCTGCTGAGTTCCTTCAGAATGTGGTCATCTGTGAGGAAAGCCTGGATTTGGGGATGTTCCAGGACACGCCTGCAGTGGGTATAAACCCCACCTCAGCACAGGATATTCCCTGAGCTGAAGGGAGGCTGCTAAAAGACTCTTTCTGAGAATGTCAGTCTGTAGGGAATACACTTGGCAGTTGGGCCATTTTTAAACAGCCAGATTTTAAAACCAGAAGCCACTATTTCTTTTACCCAGAATAAATACTGGCCATTTTTCACTCTGTTTTTCCTCCTCTTCATTTAGCAAACCCTTTTGTTGAAAACCATGGAGGATATGGGCACTGATAACAGTGGTAACTAGTAACAGTTTTCAAAGCACTGTTATGACTTCTCTGCATATTTGAGAATCAAGTAGTTATGCTTCCACAGCTGTCAAGAAAGTTGTCTGGTATACGAAAATTCAGTATTTTAAATATTATTTTATTTCTGTGTATTAGAGCTTTTTGGTCCTGTCAAATTATCTTTAGTCATTTAAAGTCAGTAAAAAAAGTCCAATCCTCATCAGGATTAATTCAGTTAGCAGAATTAATTTTTAAGACTGTTTCTCTTCTTACTCATAGACAGTGATGGTGCTTTTATTTGCTTTTCATAGGAGTCCTCAGAAAGAAGATCGGGTGCCAATGGCTGAGGAATACTCTGAATACAAGCATACAAAAGCCAAAATCAGGCTCCTGGAGGTTCTCATCAGTAAGCATGATATTTCCAAAACAATTTGAAGTGAATGCAATGCTTTGATATTATTCTCTAGGGAAAAAAAAAAAATCCAAGCAAACAAACAAATAATGAAAGAGAGAAAGTAATTTTACAGGTCTTGGTCTGCTGCACAATTATTTGACACACTGAAATTTTTGATGCACTTTACCAATTATAATAGCTGGGATGAGAGAGGACAGCAATATGCAAGAATATTAAGCACGGGTGAGTGGACTATAGTATATATTTTTCCTTTTGAAAAAGCTTTGAGGTGCACTGTGAGAATGTTAAGAAATTAAAAGGACACTGAAGTAATGTAGATTCTCAATTTTACCTGCTCCAAAAGTGTGAGGAAGTGCTCTGCAGGTTTTTAGTACATCTTAGTACATGATAATGCGCTACACTTCGTTTCCAGGACTAACATGCACTATAATTAATTAGTAATGTTGGCTCTCAAGGTGCTGATTCACTAGATTAAAAGAAATGACTTAAAGTGAGTGAAGGGAAAACTCAGAACATACTCTAGCTTTCAAGACAGCGTTGCCATTCAATTCCAGTAGCTTCAAAGAAAGGTGCACAGGAAGAACCAGTGCCAGGGCTGGGACTAGAGCAGAGTGCTGCTGCTTATGCAAGAAAGGCCAGAACACGACTGCCACATGGAACTATTGGTGTTTTAGAAATGAGAGAAAGTGCTTGGCCAAATGACATAGCTACAGGTTGCTGAGAAGAGATAGAACAGATGTACTGGCTGTTGTCCTTTTCACTTGTTCACAGGACCTGGCTCACAGAATTTAAAAGTCAGTAAATAGATCAACTACATGCTAGTTTTGATTTCTCTATTAACCTTTGCACTTTGGTTTGCCTGATGCTATAACATTCGCTTCTCTAACTACCAAAGCTCGTTTAGGCGCATGCACTTTGTAAAATGTTGAAGTACTTGTGTTATAAATTGCCACATATATATATAAAAACAGGACTAGATTACTGCATTATGCTAAGATATTTTGGATAGATGAAGTACATGGTATATAAGTGAGTGTCACAGTTATCTGATGAGGACTGCTAGACTTCTTGTTTACTGAAAATAAGGTTATAAAAAGTTATTTTTCCATTGGAATTACGCATCTTTCTTAACTTTCAGAGCACCACACTTTGTAATATTAAGGAGACTTGTCACTGTTTGTGATAGGCCATTGGTGTGAAAAGTGGACTAGTAATAGAAGGATTATCAGCAGGTTTTGTACTAGAAATGAAAAGCAGGGATTCTGGGAAATACCTAGCCCAGACAGAAAGGAGGGAAGAATTACTTAGAGAAAAAAAAAAAGGGAGTAGAACCAGTTGAATCATATTTAGTGTTTTGTTCTACCTGTCACTTTGTATTGACCACATAGTGTAAGCAACCCGTTTTCTATCTTGGTAAGAAGATTTTGATTTTATAAAGCCTATTATGTACCAACCATGTTTGTATTTATCTAGTCTGTAATGGCATGATTTGGAAGATGTACACATCTTCAAATAGTTTGGAGGAAAAAATATGACCACTAAAAAAAAAGAATTTTTTATTTTGCGGCTATTTGTTGTTTCAGTGTACTGACTTAATAATTTATAACTTAACTTTTATGAATCAGAAATGGTCTTCATAAATCTGTTTTAATTAAAGTCATCTAGAGCAACAGGAACAGATACAGAGCTATTCGAAGTTTACAAACTACATCTTTGATAAGGGAAAATGATTTAATGACATATGTATACAATTGATATTAAAATGTAATCTATATATTCTATATGATTGTATAATATTTTATACAATGGTACAAATAAAATATTTTTCTATTATATTTATTATGTCAAGACACAGTTTCTGTTTTCAGTTAGCTAATATAAATAACATAAATAACACTGTCAAACAACACGTTGGAAGTGCTGACATTTCTAGGCTCTGAAATTCAAATCATGCTGCAATTACAACCTTTCATGCTGTTCAGTTATCCCAGTACTTGCTCAGTAGTTAAAATGAATGCATATTTAAACACCATTTATAAGCCATTATTTTTATTTTGCTAAAGCAGTTTATATAGGATTTTGTTATGTTTGGCAAGAAACAGAAAACAATTTTTGCAGCATCTAGGTATAAATGGTTGCCAGAAGGAAATCCAGGATTTCTAATCATTTAAAGCATCGGGGGAACAGAAGGGAAAGAGGGAGAGAAGAAATACTAAGAAGGCTATTGGACATTTTGAAGACTGGTGGTTGCTTTTGGTGACAGCGGCATGTGCATGCTTCCGACAGAACTGTCTGACTATGGAAATGGGCAACAGAGGTTTGAAGGCTCCTAAGGAATGAGGGAAGTTTTAGCGTCCAACACTGATATTGCAGGTCTTGCAGCTGGGATCTTTCTTTGCATTTGCAGTAGACAAGCTCATTAGTTGGTGACCGGTAATTTCCGCAACTGTGCCAAGGGAGAGATCCACAGGATCAGTGTAAATTACTTCCAAAATAACATCCTGAGCATGATGGTAAACCATGACCCCGTCTTCTTCATCACAGGTCAGAAATTTGTTATCTTTTATATTTAGCTGAGGAAGGCGCTGCTTACAGAACTCGTCTCCTGGTGACCCCACGGGGGCAATCACGAGGATGACGTAGTGGTAGGCTGTGTACATGCAGTAGAAGTCTCCAAAGTACAAGTTAGTATTTGGGTTGAAGAGTTTTTCAGCTGCAATCTCATACCTGTATCTTCCATAGGGTGAATCTTGGGGTGGCTTCCCAGTGTTAAACTCAGTGTTGCAGCTAAAGAAGATGCCTTCCAGCTTCCCACTGATCGGAGAGCCATGGCTGCCACTGTTATCCTTAACAGAGGGCTGCATAGCATTCCCATGATGCTCTCTACAAATGAAGGACTGGTATTGATTATTTTGTAACACATGGTAAAGAAAAAGTGGAAAGTTAGGACAGCATGCTGTTTGGAAATAGGACTGGAGGGACACAAAGGAAAACCCATTAAACTGAAAGCTGTGGTTAGTGTCATGGTCTTAGGACCAAGAAAATCAAGTGACATCAGACTTGGGAAGAGTTATTCTAACTCCTGCTCAAGGCGAAAATCTGCTTTTCCAGGCTGCCTTCTCTGTCAGCTGGCTGGGTATTACATGCAGGCAAAAAAAAGCACAAACAAAAAAGCCCCCAAACCACAAACATCTTTAATTAGCTGATTTGTTCAGTCTTACACTACATTTCTAACAATAAACATATGTTGAATATTGCAAGTCAGTCTCCATATGTTGGATACACTGTTTGTTAATACGTATTTTTAGCATAGGCAGTATATAGCTCATGTAGAAAACTGCCAGTGAAAGTTATTTCTGAAGGATGCTTTTCAGAGAGGTTATAGGAAGGAATGTACTGCCTGCCACTGTCTTTTTTCACCCCAAATGATCATTTCAAGTCTAATTAGTCTACTGCTTCTACTGCTGACTTCAATCAGAGCAGAGCTGGGCACAGAGAATTAGGCAGTTTGGTTAGTTTCCACTTTGGTCGGTATCCAGCTTCTGCAGTCACTAATCCTAAGGGGACAGTAACTTTTTTTTTTTTTTTTTGCAAACTTAGCTCAATTTCATTCCAGTGAAAAGAAATGTACAATGCACAAGCGAATTTTTAAAACCCCAAATCCCAAAGTGTACTCAGCAGCATTAGGCTGCTAAATTTAGGAGAACACTCCAAAACACCCCATCTAATCCTCCGTGGCACCTGAGATTTTATGTATAGCAGGGCCATTCCCCAGGACTTGTGCCCCACACATCTCTGGAAGTGCCCTGGTGGCAGCTTTGGCTCTCTCTGCACCTGCAACCGCACGATACCTGAAAGGCAACCGTCCCCTTCTGTAAGTCCTGCAAAACCCCGTATTTGCTCGGCACCCTTAGAACCATGCCTTTATACTCACTGACATGACCGACTAAAAACGCGTGGGGCTGGAGATTCTTATTTCCCCCGCTTGCTTTGCTTTTACTTTTTTTTTTCTTTCTTCCTTATTTCCTTCTTTTAGAAGAGGGAACACTAGCCAAGAAAGACTGTTCTCTCTCTGCTTTTAATTTGCACCAGGTCCCTGTAAAATGGTGCTCTGTAGAAGAAGGTTTTACTTGGTTAAAGTGGGAGGTAGCAGTCAAAGCAAACAAACTCAGTGTGTACGCACAAAACAGCTCTAAATCAACTCAGTAATATCTTCAACTGTGATTTTTTTTTTTTTTTCACTATTTGTAATCTCCTCAGCAGCACATCTTTATTTTACTCTAAGATACATTTCAAAAGTTTTCTGGGCCATTCTAATACTACCTAGTTATTGCCTCAAGCCCTATTTCACATGACATTGATTGGAGTGGGGGGGTATAATTAGTATTTGATGACTGAAGAGAGGGAGAGAAAAAAGAAAAAGAAAAGGAAAAAAAGTTGACTGAGCTTAAATAACCACCTGAAACCTCTGCAAACTGAACAGTCAGACTTCATTCTGAGAAAGTCAGTTCCATTTCTGTGGCAAGATACTGACATCCAGTGGCCAATTAGGCTAATTATAGGTCGCCCTTTCAGGGGATCTGAGCTGCTTTGTGGCAGTCCCAGCCCAGGTAAGCTGCGGTGACACGAACACCCCTTCCGAGCTGACATCTCAAACCTTCCATTTAGGGGCTACTGCTTTAGCACCGGGAACAGCTGCCTGTATGCCAATGCTACCAGAGCTTTTCCAGGCTGGGTACTAGTGATGACACCACAGAGGCCATTGGCAGGCATGGGCTGACAAAGAATTTTCCCTAATAGGAAGCACATGGTTAGGGTTTTGAACATAACATGCAGAAGGGTGTTTTATGGAAGGATTAGCCCTTGTGACTGCATTAGCCTATTTCCAATCAAAGGCGGTGACCATCAGCCAGTTACTGGTAATGCAGCTTCCCACTGGCCTGGTCAAACACAGCTTTTTGTCTCCAGCTCACTGAAACAAACTCATCTCTATTGGTGTTGAGCCAAGAAAGACCTTCACAGGAAAAGCTACAGTGCAATCAATTAGAGTCACATTTGGCAGAACAAGGCCAAACCCACAGCTATGAATGCACCTCAGTGGCAATTTTCAACACTAATGAACACAAAGGCAGATGCACTATGATTATATAGCTGAAAACAAAGCAACATGAGAATCAGAACAGCACAGGCATTTCCCTCCTGTGGTATCCAGCCCAGGATGGCAGTGGTTTATGGGGTCCTCAAAGGGCCTCAACAACTGCAATTCATTTCTACCTCCACTGAGTTTTGCACTCACTTTGAGTTTTTGTCACTGTGTGCAATAAAATAATCCTTCCATAACCCAGAAGGGGAAGAGCAAGTCCATGCTCTGCAATACACAATACACTCTTGGTATAAATAATGAGTACAAAGTGGGAATGTTTCCAAAGGTGGTGGAGTCTGTTCTTTGAAGCTGGGTTGCCTGGAGTTGTTTTAAAACCTTTCCATTCTAGGCAGATACTAGTGTGACACTCACATAAAACTGAAATTATGTAGCCCAGCAAGTGCCCCATCTCCTGATGAATATTAAAGAAGCCCAGTCAGTGCTGCAGCCTTCCAACACGCTGCTTACCTCTCACCCATGTTCTTCTAACAGGGGAAGGTTACCCTGTGTGGCTGCTCTTGCTCGCTCAGCACATGAGCTTTGACTCCTTCTATCAAAAAGTCTGCTTTTCTCTTGTACTGACACTTCTGGCCGTGTGTGGGAGGGCACACTGGGTCTCCAACAGGAACAGGGAACCTACCTCCAGCTATCCCGTTTTTGCATTCCAACCGAAGCATGGCATTGCAACGCTGTCTGAACATCATGCCCTCTCCCTCCCCACATGATCTATAAATTAACATTCAGATTGCAGAGTCCATATAATTGCATTTGGGCATGGAAATGGGCTGGTTGTACGTGGAGAGCAAATATTTGAGATGGAACTTTACATGCAGGCAAATGCCTATGCACACCATTGTACACTCCTACTCAGTCACCTCACTCTCAATTTCTCAGTGCAGTAGAAATATTTGGCTACTAAGCTCTCCATTATGATTACAGATACTTTAATCAGGCTGGAGGCCCTATGAATACCTCAGTTTCTGCTTCAAAACACAGACTTTTATCACCTAATGGAAGTGCTGAGTTAAGCAAGGTGAAAGAAACGAGTAGTACTTTATTCTTTGCTTTCTGAATGGGCTATAAAGCATACAGACATTCTGCTCTAGCTTTAGCACAGCTGTCTCCATTCACCTATTTTCATTACTCCTCTAATTTGCCAAAGGACTATGTTTAGTTTCTTACCTGATATAATCAAAGTATTCTTTGTGCTGATTCCGATAAAAAACAGACAGTTTGAGCATACGGCCTGCAATCACTTCAGCTTTTTCCAATAGCTGTGTTAGGTGAACTTTTGAATAATCTGGAAAGGAAAGACAAACTGCTAGTACAGGGGGTAGGAAAAACCACAACACTCTCCAAAAGCCACAGAGACATGCAGACTGAAAACTGGGAACTGAATCTTGGTAATACACATCACATCACGCCCCCAGTTTTCAACAGTGGCAACAAGCAAATCAAATGGCAGGAGCAGGCATTTGTGATTCTCCCCACTCCTTCCCCCATGAAGACTCTGCAACCCTACAGCAACTTTCAGCTCAGGATTTCCTATCTTAGAGCTGGTTTCCCTGTATTTGGGACTGCAGTGGAGCTCAGAACTGCAGAGGAGCTCAGGACTGCCCTCTCTGGTTGGTATCAGTTGACAAACTGTTCGCTACACTACACCTGGTTGTGAGCCAACAACCAATGACAGACAGAATGACCAAAGATTGCTCAGGACCCAGCTTAAATGGCTTCCCAGCCAACATGGGATTCATACTGAGCTTGCCTCAGTCTTCAGCTTTCACACAGGCATGCACAGTGGCAGCAGGCCATGAACACCCAAAGGAAGCCTTATAAATCAAAGACAGGCCAAAGGGACCCTCGAGATGGGGTGTTGACAGTGCTGAGGCTTTGCAGCATGCAGAGAAGATAGAGCAGCAGAATGTCTTAAGCTGTCAGGGAGCTGCTGTTCTACCTTTTCCCCACAGGTGCTGGTAGCCAGCAACAGGCACACAAGTGGCCCTTTCCTAGCCTGGGACAAGCAGTGGTGCCAGGCACAGCACTTTGGGACAGCTAAGTTATTGCACAAGAAAAGGGCAGTCCAGCTGCCTCTGCTTGATGTGCAGACCTCGGCACATACA
The DNA here is from genome assembly GCA_013397865.1 of Struthidea cinerea. Lineage (NCBI taxonomy): Eukaryota > Metazoa > Chordata > Aves > Passeriformes > Corcoracidae > Struthidea > Struthidea cinerea. Next base: position 1,304,288 of record VZTI01000933.1, on the reverse strand, counting down.
AAGCCTAAAGTTCGAATTCCAGTCTCCAGGGGTGACTATTAAAGGCTACCAGCACAGTCGGCACTGGCAGGTGACCAGCCCAGCCTGGCAGCAGAGCTGGCATTAATTGACTCCAGCATGCGGAGATGCCTCAGCAATGTTACCTGCAGTGCAAAACTCGATGATTTCACTCCACTCCGAAACGACGTAATCGCCATCGACCTGCTTTGAGGCCGTCTGCACTGCTACCGTGTACTCCGTCCTGGGGCTCAGGAACCAGTGCCCGCGCACTGTCATGGGCAGAGGAACAGCTTTGGCCACCAGCTTAGTGGGTACATCCTGACACAAACAAAAGGACAGAACGACACACGAGTCAGCAGTGCAACCAAACCAATCTGCCACCCCTTCCTCCACTGTTTTTGCAATGTAGTCCCCAACCCCTGGCTCTTCTCTGCAAACCCGAGTTACTTCCCACAGTTTGTTGGTGCAGCAAAGTGAGCAGTGGCAGAGGACAGTAGTGTAAGGCCTGTTCTAAGAGACATGGGGATAACTTGTATGTAGGAATCAATTATTTGTTCCAAGTGACTATAGAGTAATACTGTTATATATAGCCCCAATATACAATTCCGACTAGGGCCATTTGTGCTTAAGCATGCAAACAAAGACATGCTACTAAGAACAAAGGTATCTTAAGAGCTTCTTGTGCTCTCATTGTTTTCTTCCAGCCAACATAATCAAGCAAAATTCCTCCTGCTGTCAATCAGTCCCTCTACACTGCTGCTGCGATCTTACAAACTAAAATCCAACAGAGAAAATTAAACACATTGCAGAGTAACTACAGCTGGTTTACATCTATCAAAATACCCTTCTGTACAGGAACAGCCAGAAGAAGCCAAACAGCTTGTGCCTATCACTGAACCTCTTGCTTTCCCTGCCCTTTCAGATCCTCTGTTTTGCTCTTTCAGTATATCACAGCCCCGGGATGCAACAAAGAAAAATAGTTGCTTGTTGGAGTTGAAATACTTGATTTCTACAGTACCAAAGACTTTGGTACAGACCACCAAGGGACAGAAAAAATTGAAGAACTGGACAGTCTATGCTAGAACTGTGGATGAAAGGACTCACGATGGACTTGAATGATTCTCTGTAGTGTACCTGAGGAGCCGAGATAGGATGAGAGATATTTATTATTGAATATTCACCAATAATAACAGAACAGATGGATGGCTGCAATGTGAAAAGTGGGCACTTAAAATGACATCCATAACTGTCCACCTATTAGTCCACAATCATCTACCTATAAATACAAGCATAGTAGTCCTTTAAGGAAAAAAAGGAATAGAAGAGATATATTTTCTGGTCACGATCTCTAAACAAGGTCTGAAGGATTTTTTTTTCCTTGTCTTCCATTATGGAAAAAAATCTTTCTCTCCTTTTGTTAACCTATCAACAAAAAATATTCTTCAGTTTCTGTATTAAGAAACTGTAAAATTAGCAGCTTGGGATATTACAAGAACTGATGTAATTGAGTGATAATCAAGGGTAAACTTTTTTTTCCCGATTTCTCTTTTGCCAATTTTCATTTAAATCAAATAATAGTTGGGAGAAAACTTTATCTGAAAAGGAGACCGTTGTGCATGCTACAATGAATGATACGCAGAGAAAAATTACAAAGAAAAAAAAAAAGAAACAAATGACATTTAAAGCTACCACCCTGAAAGGCATCCCACTGGACTGAGTCTGCTACTGCTAATGCAGTCAGCAGGTGCTACAGTTAACATCATTGGTCTTCCTATCACCTCTTCTTTGGTTATGGTAAAAACAGCTTTCACCTGGGTCAGATCTCTGTGCTCACGCCCCAGTGGGGGCTTTTCCCCCATTAATTTTGTCAGTTTTCATGTAACATTAAAAGCCTTGTTGCCTCCAGGTGTCAAAATCTTACCTTCCAGCTGTGTATCAGGAACCTCTTTTAATTGTACCAAAAAAGGGGAGAGTCTACCAAAAAGAAAAGGGTAGAAAGAAAGGGGCAGACCACCACATCAGACTGAAGGGTTTATGTCTTGCACAGCTGGAGAGGAGGGGCAGATGTGCTACTTCTCATAGCTCTAATCTGTTGGTTTTTTCCTAAGCAAACACCATTTTTTTTAAAGGCCACTATACAGAGAAAATGTTCAAATGTTCCCATTGAGATCCCTCTGGGAATTCTCCACTTCTCCCTTTCACATCTCCTGTGCTCAGCTCTCATTCCTGGCTGATCCACCAAAGAAGTGCAAAGTAGGTACTGTGCCAGCTCAAGGAGAGCCAGGATTCTGGAGTGGCAGATGGCTACTCCACTACCAGCACCCACCAGACAGCTCTAAAGGTACCTAGATGGCAATAATTTCTAAGAACAGCCCGCAAGCTTTGAATAACTAGGCATCAAGGTGTATGAGTCACTCTACTCTCCTTTTTGGGAAAAGGGGCACCTTTCAGTCTTCAACTTTCTCCCATTTCATGTTACACTTCTCTTTGCTAGATCTGCTCATAGAACACATTGTGTGAACTCAGCACACCCAAATTCTAGTCCCAGTTTTGCTAAATATTTGAGCACTTTTCTTATTACACGGGAGTAATCATACTTCCATATTTTAAAAAAGACAGGAGGTATGCAGACAAAATCTTATTACAGTTCTAGGCTTTGCATACCACTACAAATCTTCTCCTTCACAAAGATGATGACAATAGTCATAAATAATAAGACTTTATGCACCCTAAGTATGCTGAATATACTTTATATATTTACCAACAGAAACAGTATTGAAAGGATGCTTATTCACGGATGCTCTCCCAGGTACACAAGAAAACAAACAGCTCCCTTTCCTGAGGAACAGCATGGATGTACCTATCAGGTTAAGTCTATATCCCAAGTCACTTACTTACAGCCATCTGAGCAAACTGATATTTAATGTTAATTCTGTATAAGTTAGAAAATGAGCTGGTCCTTTGGGTTATCACCTGTGAGAGAGATGGACACTTGTAGTGCTTTACCCTACCTGTAAGGATGAATTCTTGCACAGCCATGTTCAGGGCGCTGGATGACTCCTAGGAGTAAATCCCAATTCTCTTTTTTATATTTAGGCAGCAGGGCTCACTCTTTTCTCTCTAAAAAGCTCTGCTAGGAGAAAGGGTAGTGCTGTCCCTCACCTTTATGCAAAAGCTTTGTTAGGAAGTCAATGGATAGGTGGGGACTGAAGTCAGTTCCCTGCTGTGAGGATTCAGCCCCGAGTGCTTGCAGCTGCTGGGATATCAGCTCCTGCTGCTGAGCTTCAGCTGGGAAACTCCTATGGCTGAGCTTAGAGGGAGGAAGGATGCTTGTCTGTAACCACAGCTGGGTTACACATTTGGAATTTGAGCATTTCAATTATCAACAAAAATTTGTTCTAGAAGGTGTGTTAAAAATTGCTTTGTACGAAAGATGCATGAAAGCAAACACTCAAGTGCTGTGGCACAGAGTTGGAGTACTCAGTCTGTGCTTCGCTATTGTCTACTCTCTCTCTGCTCTCTGGATCTCTGTCATTCAGGCTTGGGAATAAAACCACCAAAAAATTACACAAAAAAATCTTAACCAATGCACTAACAAAATTAGTAGCAAGCAATTTTTAGTTAATTCTGATAAGACATCCAACTTATTAAAAATTTTAATTGATAGATCTTAGTCTCCTGTTCTTACAAAACCAATTACCTCTGTCCTCTGACTAAACATCACTGCACAGTAAAAAGCTAGGGAATTGCTGAGAAACACAAAATAAATCTAATGATTTATCTTTACTATACTAACAATACTTTTTTCCCCGCCCTCTCCATTTTAACTCTAGTCTCATCACTGTGATAAAGATTTTGAAGTGTATGTGGTGTTTGCTCTACTAGGATGGCTCTAGTTTTCACAACAATAAATGTTGTCCAATTTTACACCAGTTTGCACACGAATGAAAAAATATGTAGAATAGTAAAATGAATGAAATTAAAAAGAATCCATTTCAGTAAGCATTTACATTAGAAGGTGTATTTATTCCTGCAGTGTAAAATGGGAATTTCAACTCAAAGGCTGTCAGTCCAAAATTAGTAAGAGTAAGGAAAAAGCAAACGTACCCTACTTTATTTGCTATTACAATTAAAAATGGGGCATAATATATGCCTATTAGAACATTAGGTTTAGTGGTGCTTCACACACTGGTTCCTAGCAACTGCAACACCCTGGCCAGATGTGCAAAATTCTCAATTTCAAGCAATAGTAAGTGATTTTTCGTTATTCTTAATGCATATATTACTTACAAAAAAAAAAAAAGGTCAAATAAGAAAATTATACACCTGCTATTAACAGAAAGCTCATGAAAAATACTCTCACAATAAAAAGCCTCAGAGAAATTGGTGGGAGTATTTTCTGTTTATCCCACTGGATTAGAAACCAACAGTTATTTAGGTTCTGATAGAATTACAGCCCTTATATTTGTTTGGATGGTTATTTGTACCTTGGCAAACCTTATCTTTTAGCTAATGCCAACATTATTTTTAAGTTTGCAGAATGTTCTATCGCATTCCATGTTTCTCTAGACATCTCAGTATTTCAACTGTTCTGAGGTCAAAGCAAATTTTGTTGGATTTGGTAAGTACAGATTCTGCAATGCCTTCAATATGTTCCTGCACCAGAGGCTTGAGGAAAGAGGCCAGATGAATATTCAGGTCACAGTGCTGAATGCTGCAAACTAAAATTGCTGGCAGCCTTCCTGAAGTGCATTAGAATTTGTGACTCTTCTGTTGAAATCACATGTGTTGTTCTCAGGAGTCTGTCACTGAACAAGGACAGGCAGAGAAAACATACATTTTATAAATAATGATGAAAAACTAGTCAGGAATAAAAATGGCTGTCTTGCACTACATAGTACAGGTTCCAAAGGTGCTTTCAAACAAAAGAGAAAAGGTAATGTGCAGTTCTCTGCAAACCAAATGTACTTGTGTGTACACGCACATAGGCTGGAGACAGAGAAGGTAGTTTGAGTAAACCAAAATTCCATCAGATAAATCAAAACCCACCTTTGCTGTGTGTCCAATTCCTGTTTCCCATGGCTTGGCTTTGAAAGGTTAATAAAACATGGAGATTCATCTGTTTAAAATCAAGTATTTGTGCCCTGATTTTTTAATGAAAATTACCTTGTGTTTGAATTTGTTGGAATTCTTGTTTTCTTTCTTGTTGAGATCGATGAAGTAATGAGTAATGCGATCCTTGGATTTAGAATCCATGTCCCAAGAAATCTTGAAGGAATCACACGTGATGTTACTTATTTTGATGTTGTGTGGGACTGGAAGCTCCTCCATCTCTGCAATCCCACTATCTTGTGATTTATTCCCTGCACAGAAAATAAGCACAGTTTGTTCAGTGAAGGACCCATTTGATCACTCTTTTGTGTGCTCCAGTACAAGCACATCCCTGAACAGCCTTTCACAAAGGCTCACGGGGGTACTCAGGAGCCAGTGAGGTACAATTAGGCAAGTCTGGATGTCAGTGATGGAAAGCACTGGAAAGGGATGAGATTTCCCAGGTGAATAAGCACTAATAACATGTAAGCAGGGTGCACAGAGTGGCTGGCATGACCACCTGTGTGTGTTTGCAGGCTGACAGTACAAACCAGCTGAAGCCATCAAGTGCTCCAAGGTTCAGTTAAGAAGCCAGCAACGCCCACAGTTAACATCACGGCCCTATCCATATCTGCCAGCGAAAGGAACACAAGTAGAAATCATATTCATCCTTAAACCATTTTTCAAGCACAAAGCACAGCCAATCTCTGCAAGGTTTATAGATGATGGATGCATATGCACATATGTATACACATATTTAAAACAGCAACTCCTTTGAAATGAAACAATTAGCTCTTTGATGAGCCACAGCAAAACGTACACACAAGCAAACTTCATTTTCTGTTCTTTATTCTTCCCATTTTCCCAGCTGAGACCCTGCAGTTTTCTTGGGAAGTTCTCTTCTAAGAACATATGGGAGATGAACAAATGACCATTGACTCCAGAAGGAATCACTGGTTTTAAATTTAGGTCTCCCCTTAGTTTCCAAGGCAGCTTTATAGCTCAGCATTCCGTGAACATTAGAACTCAGAAACGTTAGGTGTTCTTGTACTTACATAAGACCTAAGTCATAGGTGAACAAATAGAAAAAAACCCAGAAAGCTGAGAAAAAATACTGGGTAAAAAAGAAAAAAATCTCAATGATGTAAGAGAAGAAGTAAAGAAACAGAACAGAAAAAAAATGAATATTGAACATAGATAAAGACAGATAGAAACAAAGGAGAACAAAAAAGCTAATGTCTGTGTGAGAAAGAGAGGACAGCTCCCAGATTCTGGCCAGATGAGGAAGATGGGAAACTCATGCAGGGATGTGAGGCAATGCATTGTCAGAATTATTCCTAGTCACATCTAATTATAGAAAAAGATAGTATTTATACTTTCATCATAACTGGTAAAAAAATGATAAAAAACTAAACTCAGAGATGTTTGGGCAGTAATAAAAGTAAAAAATTTACTTGGAAACATTAGGAACGCTTCAGCCTCTCAACATACTCTGCCAAAGAATTATTCCAGCCCTTCAATGCAGGAATATTACGGTTGGCCTGATTGTTCAGAATTCTCCTCATAGATATGTGAAATTCAATCAGAGTCTGCAAAATTCATAGATCTCCAGCTTGTATTGTGAATAATGTATTTTTACTGATGACTTCAAGAACTAATAAAACTATTTTTTATTTTTGTTCTATTTTATGCATTTACATCCAAAAGGTTGTCTATTCTTCAAATATTCTGTTGCTTTTTTTTTCTTTTTCAACTAATACCGAAATCAGTTAGTACATGGTCTTGCTCGAAATGCCCCCCTATTTGTGCCATACACAACGACATTTTCAACAGCTGCACTGGCTGCTACAGACTCAGAAATACCAGTCATTACTGAAAGCTTTCTCTTCATATGAAAGATGTGGTAAGTGCTTTTCCCAACATGACATTTCAGAAAGCCAGCAGGGAGAAAATGGCACTGCTTTCTTTTGCAAGCCATTTGTATTTGAAAGATGACTGAAAGCTCTGCCAGGTACACTGAAAAGGCTTCGTATGACCGGCTCTTCCAAGAGCGAGGCTCTGTGTTTAAGCAGAAGATGGAGTGTTGCTGCTGAGGTTCTCAGAGCTGGAGAGCTGGACAGACTGAGACCCCAGCACACTGAACACTGTATAACACTCTGAACATACATGCAGCCAGGAAACCCAAGCCATAAATCCACAATTCTTTAATGTGGAAATTATTTGCCTAAAATGAGCTTCTGTATTCCAAACCCAGCCAAGGTGGTTTATGTGGATGCTGAAAAGCTTTGGTAGAGAAATCTTTCAGCTTTCTGCAGCGTTCTGTGGGAACTTTGCATTTCTCACAGAGGCTATGAAAAACACTGCTATGGATTTTGTAAACTAACTCCTTATCTTGCACCTGGGTTTGTTATGCAAGATTGTTACGGTTCTGGCTTTCTAATATTTTGGAACAAGTGTCTTGGAGCTTGACCAATCCCCTCAAGGGGTGGATGGCCGAGCACCCAATCGTCTTATGCCATTCAACACACTCTTTGCGAACCCTGTTATAAAAGATGAATTAATTAATTAATAAAGAGCAAAACTGCTTCCCTTCTAAACTTAGTCGTGTCGTTCCTTGTCGTCAGTGCTGCTCACAGCGACAGGTTTAAGCCTCAGGAGACGTGCAAAGCAGGAACAACCATTGACACAAAGTAACAGAGAGAAGAAAACATTTTGGAGAACACCAATGGCAAAGAGCAAAAGTGCTTCTGGAAATAGGTATTGTTTTCTGTGCGTTTCTTGGTGTTAATATCTGGCACTCATCTTCAGATATCTGAACTCCCATTCCTTTCAATTTCTTTGCTTTTGAAGTGAATAAATAGCTTAAGTAAATGTCAAGCAGAAAATGTCCAGGTAATCCTTAGGGTTAGGCTAAGGGTTAGGGTTAGGAGTAGGATTGAGAGAGTCAAAGAGCCTACAGTTCCAGGAACACTGGGGCACACCGAGGCCATCCTGGCAGGGCCCCAACACTGCTGCTCCTACATCTTTCTGGTCTGGACCACCCATGGTGCTGGGCTTGGGGTTAGGGTAGGTACTGGTTAGGGGTAATTGCTAGGTAGCGGGTAGTGGTTATGGGTAGTGGCTGGATAGGAAATTAGGTGATACAACACACATATTTTAGGGGAAGTACAAAGATAACAAAGAAAACTAAGCACACCTAACATGCCCAGCTCCTGAAAAACCTCTCCCTCTAACACTGGCTTTTTTTCCCAGGACTGAAAGTCTGCTACAGAAAAGAAAGCCCAGATTCAGTGGTGATTGTTCTGTTCATCCAAACCATGTCTGTCTCTGCTCAAGCTGCAATCTTTTTGTGGTGGATGAGACACCCAGAAGCCACTGAATTAATTGGGAAAGACAAAAGCCACGGGGAAGTCCTGGTGATATCCCACAACCAGTGACTGGGAGGAAAGTCAGGGTAACCGTGGTGATGCCACTTCTGTGTCACCTCAATATTCCCCTTCACTGATGTAATTTCACTCATCTGGGCTGCTGTCACACAGAAGACAGTGCACCAAGTGCTGGGTGTACTGTCTCTGGGAAGACACACAAGATATTAACCCCTGCAGTTACTTCTGTGAGGTGTCAGCTCCATGAAAACTTAGCCATGTGAAAAGGGAAACGTGACTCAGGTTCGTGAGCCAGAAATAAGCAAGGCGAGATTGTACTCACATAGTGTAAAATTAAAAGCTAATGCTAGATTCTTAATACATTCTGGGAAGATACCTGAAAATCAAGAGATGTGTAGATGAGAATGAGAAGCAATTTCTGAGACCCTGAAAGATCAGGTTTATATATATACAGATACCAACAGCACATGTAATAAATACACTAAAGGCCACACAGAATTTTATAATACGAATCACGTTTTTTTTAAAAATCTCACCTTATTCAGATCTTAAAATGCATGCACTGGGGAAATCAGAATGTAGTTTTCTCAAGTTAACATTTTCAGTACAATGAGAGATATTAGTTATGGTATTTTGAAGTAGAAATGTTTGATGAGAGGAGATCAACTTCTTAAGAACACAGATACCATGACATAAGAAATCCTCTTATTAGATGTGGATGCTAACAACTGAGAACAACTCATTTACAAACAGGAACTCCCATAACATGAACAGAGAAACCCTTATACCTTCTGAAATACAAAAGTTTCTACCTTTTCTTGTCTTGATAATTCAGCTGATAGGTTATATATAAGTTCTAGAAAGGTAAAATATTGTAATTACAGAAATCTGATACAGACTGACAATATTTAAGTACTGTAATTGAGACTGAATTCTCCAATTTACTGAGAAGGTATTTAATTTCCTCAAAAATTCAATAGAAGGGAGAAAACTTCATTCTGTATAACCATCAGAAATGACAGGGAAGTGCCAGGAAATTACATATTAGCTGCATACTTTAACCAAGCAACAATACGGTCTCATATTTCTCTCCTGAGCTCTGGAATGAATGGCTCCCTGTCCAACTGCTGGCTATATAGAATTGTGTTACAGAGCCAGGACAATATGTCCTCACCAAGCAAATAATTAACCTGAATACCAACAACTTCTATGTTCACGGCAACACCTCATTCAAGAGAGGCAGTGAAAGCACACAGAGGAAATACAAATGCAACGACATTCAAAAAATTATTAAATTGTGACTGTTATTTGTTAGGCCATGTAAGTGCACTTCTCTAGGATAGCTATTCCATTTCAAAGCTCAATTTTTTATCCATAACCACAGAAGTAATGTTTATGTTTTGTATGTGCCTCTTTTCATGTACAAAAAAAGGAGTGAAGAGTCTCAGACTCTTTAAGTATCTCTCTCTCCCCTCCCCCAGAATCCTGGTAAACTACCTCCCAACAGAGATTTTTATATTTCTATAAGCATAATTAGGAATATTTTCTAAATAAGTATCCTTGTAAAACCAATTCCTAAATTAGACAAAGAGAGAATGCCTGACCCTAGAAATCCTGTTAGAGGGATAAACCCCTCTAAACCTTCTCCTCATTTCCTCCCTACTGTCTGATACTACCGTTGCGCATTTTCTAGTAAGAAATGTGCACTGTGTCCAAAATTTTTTAAAAATAGTTTCAAAAATAAAGCATTAGGTAACTATAACATGTATATCTATATTTACTGAGTGTTTTTGAAATGTTCATATACATTCAAATTCTCTTATTGCTTGGTTTTAACAGCTTAATTTAGCTGTTTCCTGCTAATCTAGGACATTGACTTCAGCAGGAATATTCCACATGCAAACCAAGAGAACACAACTGGACTCTGTGAGTACAAATGTGCCTTCAGTACAAGCATCTTCTTCAGCTGAGAATGCCCCCAAAGTGTGCCCACATAAACAAAGCACTGAGCAATCTCTGGATTGCCTGGGTTTTGTGCTGAAAAATTTGTCTCAGCCTCTTACAAAGGACTCGATTCTTCCTCCTTCTCACATGGAGGATGAATGTACTCTACAAGTAGTGCCGCGATTCAGATCAGGAGCAGCCCAGTCTCTCACTCCTGCCAGGACAGCGAGAGATGTGCAGGCTCCCAGTTCCCAGGGAGCAGGTCCAGCTGTCTCCCAGCCTGGTTTCTCAGTGCCTGCTATCAGCCCCGGGCCTGAAGCCTGGCTCTGCAGGCAGCCCCCTCTGCCCCGGCCGGAGGTGCAGCACAGCAGCCAGGGGACAGTGCGTGCCCACGGGAAACCACCGGGCACGGGCTGCGAGCTGGGCCATGAGCTGCCACAGCGACCCGGCCGAGATGCTCATGTGCCCTTGAACAAAAGCAGATGGGACTTCAGGGGCTTCGTTTCCTCAAACGTATGTCTTCCACCAACACCAGTGTGGCAAACCTGACAGCTAGGAGCAGCAAACAGAGGTACCGTGGTGTAGCTTGGAACACGGGTGTGCTACCAGAACTGAAGGGCTTTGGTTCACAGCTCAGTCATTCTCTCAGCGGGCACTGAATGCAACATTATGTTCAACAGGAAATTAAGTGGACCTTCACAGAGAAGGTTACTATAATTAGTAAGCAGGAATTAAATAATCCCATTATAATGTTTCTGTGGAATATAAATTTTGGCATAGATACTAAATTCTCAACAGTGGATTTGTTGGGCCATATGTATTCCTTCCAAGTTATTAATAAAACCCAAATATTTGTTAAATATGACAGCAGAAACAGTAACAAGAAAAAAACCGACAGTGTTCACTCCTGCGATAAGACCTCAGATACCTGGAATTACACCTGGAATAAATTTGATACAAAATATGTATGTGCTAATCCAAAAGCAGAGGCTACTGCCCAAAAGATTTGATGCCTATGACTTGCAATGATGTTCAGGTACAATTTTCATATGATGTATATGAAATATATATATGAATTGATACATATATATATCTATATACGAATTTTCCAGACAACTGTGGAAACCACTAATAATTTTACTACGCTAAGAAAGACAAAAACACTAACAAAAACCATCACCCTGGGGCAGTGAGTCTCCTCAGGCTCACTTTGCATCCAGTGAAGAAAGGCAGTTTCCTAGATGGGATAATCTGAGTACCTACAGGTAGCTCTCACATTCAGCTTTGCCCTGGAGGAATCTAATTCTCTCCAGAGACCAGAGAGGGACGTCACAGAAGTTAAGAGCTAGCTGAAGTTACCCTTTACAATTATTTCCTAATTACATTTGTCAATTCTACTGATTCTCATGATGCAATAGCAATTTGCAAGATTTCTGCCAGAGAAAAAAGAAAAAGAACACAGGGATAAAAGGTACGTTTTACACTGTAGCCAATTTCTGAACTCTTTAGCAAAGAAATCTACATGTCACTGACTCAGAAATATCCTTTGGACTGGTACTTTAAAAGGGATAAACTTTTCAAGAATAATTTCTCTGAATTTCTGTGTCAAATACATCAGAGTTCAACACTTATCCCCACAATATTTTTTTGGAAAGCACTGATAGGATCAAACATCTCAGGACCATTTAAGCTTGAATGTGGATGAATTTATAACTTGCTAACTGCAATTATAGATAAATTATTTAATAACTGTAATTTAATTAATTTTAAATAAAAATAAATAATGCATTTAATTGCATCATTAAACTAATTCCTCAGAATAATTGTTTCCTCTCTTGCTATTACCATATAGAAAATTCAGATATATCACTGTACATTGTCCTCTGTTGTTATCAGCCAAATGGTCTAGATCAGTGCCAATTTTTCCTTTGATTTTTGACCAATCCTTACTTGAAGAAAAAATTAAGGTAACAATTAGTGACATCTCCAGAAATACCTAAATGATTTGGAAAAGTCTTTATGAAATCAATGGAATTTAAGCTGAGTTACTCAAGAACTTCTGAAAATGTGATTGCAACTATGTATACGAGTTTCACAAACACAAAGCGTAACACAAAACCTGACTGCAAATCAGATTAATGGCTAAATGGGCAAGGCTGACCTTATTCTTTCACTAAGATTTAATTCTTATTTGATATCCTGACGTCTTGGAAGTATTTAATATTTATACCTTACTCATTCAAAACTAAACCACATTTTCAGAATGTCAATAGCAGCCAAAGCCCTAGACTGAGTACTGAAATGGAAATAAGATGCAAGTTCCTGTTGATACAATTACCTTTTTTAGAGCTCCCCATAGTCCTTATAGATAATTTTTGGAAGAATATTTGTATGAAAACTGGATGCATCTACTCTTCTATAAAGTACTTGGTGTCCCACTAGGCTGGGCCATTATTATAGAATTTTTCCTCTTTCCTTTTTGCAATTTTTTACAAATAAGTGGAGGAGTGTTAGCACAGTAATATGCTAAGCTAAACACACACAGGTTCACACAAAATTTAATCTTCACTGTGTTGAAAACATATGGAGAAAATATGAAAAAGGAAGATTCTTACTTTCAGAGGAAAATATGCAACTGGAAGGTTGCAAATAATCATGTAGGTACATATTTCTTCCCTAAGGACCAGGAAATCTGTAAGGCTGAAACACCACCTAGGCTAGAAGATTAAATTGACATCCATGCTGTCATGTCTACTCTTCCATGTACCAAAGGTATGGATATCTGCTGAGATCTACTGACCCTGCCATGCTCTAAGGACTGACCAAATTCTTGTGGTAGAGAGCTGAGAAGTGCTGGGATCTACTTTTATGACCCATGAATACCAAAACCAAACAAACTGAACTGACCAGATAAACTGAGACTGAGTGCAAATGTCATCACCATCCATCAACATCGTGCTCCTCATCCTGTCCACTGAGTGACTCCTGCATGCAAAATAACCTAGACCCAGTTCCCGCTAAAGTTCTCAGACTGCTTTTAGTAAACACGGCTTTATTTTTTATTGTATCTTGTCATGTAAAGCTAAACAAGCTTCTCTGCCACCTTCTGTGAAATGAGAGTTGCAGTGTGTCAAAAATAGCTCCAGCTGCACTCCAGCTCCTACTGGGAAACCATTGGTTTTCAGGGCTCTGCCATCAGAGCCAGGCAAGGGCAATTCTCTCTTCTGGAAATCGAACAGGCCATTACAGCAGGCCACAAACACTAAGCCATCCCAGCATTTACTCCTAATTAAACGCTCCCATTTTGTTCAGCACAGCGAGCTCGCAGTACATAGGGGGTAAGTGGCTCTTCTCAGCATGTGCTGGCTACAAGATACATTTGAAAAACAAATTTTAATTAAAATGTGCATTTCTCAGTTGCTGAAAGGGAAGGAAGGCAACAAGGGATGTAAAAAGCTCTAAACCACCATCTAGGTTAATTTAATTGCTATTTAAAAATGAAAATGAACTTTGCAGCCACTTACATATACCAGAATTTGAGTGTAATGCATACCCACAGTCATACAGAATTCCAGATTTGGAAAGCAAGTAAGTACGTCAGGAACACTACTATAAAATCTGTCCCAGATCAATCTGTGACATGTACTTCAGTCATTTTGCAGAACTCTGTGTTATCAGGTCTCTATTGTTATCTATCTATTATTATCTATCTATTGTGAAATTCTGACCATACTTCAGACTGCACTCAGGCCCATATTGTGGTGTATTTTTGTCAGGATGCTATCTCGGTGCTGTTTTGCTGAAAACGGGGAGTAAAATTTTTCAGCAGAGTCCCACTCTGTTGATTCCCAAAGGGGCAGATTTTGGAGCAGGAAGGGATACAAAGCTTTTAATGGCATGAGGTTTGTCTCTTCTGGTGAAAAAAATGTACAGCCGTGTCCGAGACTGTGGAACTGCCTATGTCTCCAGGACAAAGGAAAACAGATCTCATAGATGAAGGCACTGACTGTATGACCCCAGACAAGTTGCTTGGGGCCAGATTCCGATCCAAGTTACACTGCTCTGGGTCACTGGCCTAATTGCTCCAGTGCTCTTCATCTAACAGCACAATTGAGGCAAAGCATTGCCCTTAGTTTTCCACTGCTTTTAATATTAACTGTATATTAGAGACGTGAGTGGCCTTTCACGATTTGTGCTTCCACGTGTTATTAAACAAAAGAGAGAAATAAAAAAACACTTCCATTTTAGTTTATTACTGTGAACCTCATTCATACCAGTTTACCTCATTCTTTGGCTGGCAACAACTTGTGCCATTTATTGCAGCTGTGTCTTCATCTAAACCAAAATGTGTTCTCTACTTCAAGTTAAGTCATGTGAGTTCAAATCTAGCAAGATGACACAGCCTTGTATTCATATGAGCTTTAATGTGACCTGCCAGCTTGCCTGAAAACTGCAAGTGCCTTGATCACATGAGAATTTTTTTCATTTAAAATCCACTTCCTTTCAACAAAGGGAAGCCCAGACAGAAAGGCAAAACTCATCACTTGAGAACTCAAGGCTGGGGAGCACAGTTTTACTAAGCATTTTGCTTGAGAAAGTAGGGTGCGCAGCATGAGTGGGCTTTTGTAACTCTCTGGACACCCTGGCAGTCTGCAGCATGAATGAGCATTTCTTTACTTCAGCACACTGGTAATTGTGTGCTTTTCACACACATCTCTTGTAAGGAATGGGATTTGGCTCTGGTTTACACCAGTTTGTGCTTTTTAGCTGTGATTTAAAATGTCTTACATATTCACAATAGCTCAGGAAATTCTACTTTGTAACTTGTACTGGTTTTTTTACATTTAAATTGTATGCACGTTTCAGAATTGTATGCTGGTTTCAGACTTTCTCTCAGGCCCTGACAAATAAAGGATATAGGAGTTTTGGGAACCCTTTTTTTTCCGCAGGAGTTGTTCTGTTTTGTTTCATTTTTAGCTGGTTTCCTAGGGCAACCAAACATTGTCAAGGCCTTTAGATGTGGGTTTGCCACTGGTTGACTGTTCCTAACTTTTGAACCTCTGACAAGAGCAGAGAGCTCACAGATAACTTAGGTTGCTGCCGGTTTCCTTAAGGCTGGCAAGCATGCAGAAATGAGAGGATCCTGCGAAACACTCTCTGTCGAGAGGAAGGCGACAATGAGTTCAAGCTTTTCACTGTTACTAGAATATAAAGATGACACAGTTGTTAATACTGTAGTCAAAAGAAATCTTTCAGTTAAGTCTTTACCACATTGGCATTCACCCCTCACTCAGACACGGTACAGCATACTGACTGCATATTTATTAAAAGTCTCAGCTGTAGTTCATCAGCTTCCTGTCCTGATGGCATTTGTGACAGAACTCTCCTGTAGGTTATCATGAAAATTGTCTAATGAAGAGGAGAAAACTCAAAGTAAAATTTTGATGTAATTACGTTAAAAGAAACCTACAACAATTCTAAAAGCATCAGTTTCAAATCCATGGTCCTCGATTAATTCTCAAATTGCTTTTTAAAAAAAGCATAGCTCAGTTGGATACTTACAATAGTTTCCATTACAAATTTTTCTGTAGTCTTATTATGCAAGCTATCAACAGCCATTGGATAACAACAATGGCACCAATCATGATCATGGCAAGACAAAAATTGATTGGCTATAGAGGAATAGCTGCATAACCTTCTACAAATTCACTATGCCAAACAAGTCCCCTTGGATATGGTACTTAAAAAGAATTCATATTTCACTTAGATTTTCTTCTTTTGGATTTAGAGAATTTAAAAGCATCTCAAGGAATGCTTTCCAGTTCCCACTCCCTGCCATATGAGCTAATCTAATAAGCATACTGAGATACACTGAAGGATTTAGTTTCCCTCTCTGGCTGCCATCTCCAGCACTGCTCACTTGCGCTAGGGCTGACAGCCCCACCAGGCAGCCTAGGGGGCTCCCTGATGGCCTGCTCAAGGAAGGAACACAGAAACCAGCTGAGCATTACAGAATATACAAAAATTAGAAAAAGGAGAATCACTATTTTATTTTTTTCACATGGAGATCCTGGTTCTTCCCTGCACTTATCCAGTCATGAGAAAGCACAGAGTACTAGATAGGTTCCCACCACACAATCATGCTGGGCCACCCGGCTACCTGATGTGTCACTAAACCTGAAATTAAACCCTCGTGCTCTAAAAAGGCTGCTCTGCTCAGATCCCTGTACATCAAGTATGATTTAAGAACTACATGCTACCTAAACGGTGACAAAGTGAAGACCAGAAGTGACATATTCTTAGTGTCGGAGTCCCAAAGCATGGCACAGAGCTGTTCACAGACAGAGGAAACAAAGAATTGTACCTGGAGTTGCAGGTGCCTCCCTCTAGGGGGGAAAGAAAGTAACCTCTACACAAGGGCAGAGGTGAGACAATCACAATAAATGGCGTGAGAAGTCTTATTGCCCAAACCTGTCCTTTCATGAAGAATAATGTGGTAGCTGTGTCATCAGAGCACAGGTAACACTGCCTAAAATTCCAGTATGTTCCACACAAGAGGAACATAACTTCCCTGTGACCTACTGGATTCAGACTGAGGGGATTTTCAATTCCTGTGATGAGAGATATGCCTTGGAATTACACTGGAAGTGTAAAGGCTAGAAATTTGTCAGAAACATTAGCGCTCTGAAAGTCACACGTTCACCACTGAATATTTATATTAAATTACCAGCATAAAGTTCAACACGAACGTGTAAGTGCATAATATTTATTTTATGTCATCAGATGGAAGATGGACCTTAGTAGCATTAAAAAATACAATCTTCTGCACACCCTGTTTTTAATTTTATCCCTTCCTTTATATAAACTCACATATAATTTCCCTTTACATAAGTTGCATTAAAAGGAACAACGGCACAGCATGAGTCACTCCACAGATACTTGTACACTAGGACTTACAGCTGGCCAAGACTGAAAGAGCCTTTTAACATCTTTTTATCCTGCTCATTTTGAAGCCCAAATGTTTTCACCCATGAGTACACATAGAAGTGAACTGTAAAAAAATGCTCAGAATGATCTTTTTAAAATGTTATTTCTAGCCAAGAAATAAATACAGATTACAAATACAGGTTAAATAGATATAGAAATATATAAATCTGTCTTATAAAAAAGGACAGATTAAATTCAGACAAACTGCAACTTAGAAAAATTCCAAATGAGATGCCTATCTGTATGAAATAAGATACAGTATACACACCAAAGACTAGGAAAATACAGTAGTTGTAAGATCTTAATCACGCCACATTATGAATGCAAATTGGTTTTTACATGAAGTCTTACTGAAGCCAATGGAACAGCTCAGGAAAAAAATTTATGGGATACTTCTGGTTATTGCAAACCGAATAATTCTCCTAACAAGAAAATTCTAACAAGACTTTTCCTAACAAAGCTCAATACGGCAATTCCTTCAACTGTGCTTCTCCTAGAGCTGCCAGCTGGGTCTGACTTTCTCCAATACTGGAGAAATAAACTCCAGACTCCACTCCACACTTGGAACTAAGAAAGTGCAACCCTGGTAATACCCTCTGTCACTCTGCAGGAATGAAAGAGCAACACCAAACAAGATTTAAGGCTTCCCTTTCTTGGCAGCAGCTAGGCCTGTCACGGCTCAGAGAAACAGTTGTTAGGTTATGAAAACAGTACAGCTGATCATTGCTTTTGGAAACATCCATGCAAAACACCTTGTTCATTCAAGCAGAAATAAAACAAGAACACTCTGAGAACAATAAAATAAAATTGACTAATGATTCAACTACAAACACCACTGTGAAAACTGATTCAGTTACAAATGCTACAATGAATTCTAACCAAATCTTCTGTGCCGAAGGAAAAAATTTCAAGGTCAAATAAAGAATGCCCCACTGTATAACAAACCCTAGTGAGGAGATCACACAAAGTGATCCTGGAGCAGAGCTTTCCTTAGTTCCAACTGCCTAAACACTGTCTTTGTTCATAATTTTCTACAGCAGTGATAGGTTTTATACACATATCCTGAATTGGCAAGTGTTGGTATTTAATTGGCAGTATTTCTCCAGATATGCTTACAGATTTTTGAAGAAAGTAGTCTGCAAGGAAAATGCTTAAAAATTCTGTCAAAAGAGAACAGAAGACATAGTTTAAGACAGTGGGCTGTGTTCAGCCAGAATTAAATATAGCCTTCAGGTCACAAAAAGCACAAAAGGCCATGCATGCTGGCAGAACAGAAGATATACCTACTGTCCTGAGTGGTCTAAGAAAAACTCAGACTGGAGGACTTTTAAAGATTACCTCCTCAGCTGTGGTGAAAGATACTGCCACTACTTCAGCAGCACAAAGGGGACTGAAAACTACCTTATTCAGAAAAGGCAAGGTCTCCAAACCTGCTGTTTAGAAGCCATGAACAACAAAAGATGGAGGAAATTACAAGGAATGGGTAAAGGAGGAGATCTTTCTAGATTCTGGGGTAAAAAATGGAAAACTAATGAGGCAGAGAAGTCCCAAAATGAAAAACCAAGGTCAGGAAGACAGGCTTCAGCAAGCCTTTGGAGACAACAGAACACAACAATGCCTGACTGGAACCCATTCAAAAATCAATGATGAAATACTAGAGAATTCTAAATAAGAATATGATAGAGTCTCTCCTCAACACACCTTACATGACAGAAGGTATACTCTGCCTGTTCTAGAAGCTCTGGGACCAGGAACCTCACTGGAAAGCTGTTGTAAAGACTGAACTGGCCTTCTGGGTGTACTCTGACCTAGAGATACAGGCAGAATGGCAGGGTAAATTGTGATTTTGGAAACATGAGCTCAGAACACTTCTTACAAGAGGTGGAAGAGCCACCAGATTAGTAGGCTTAGAAGAAAATTGCTAGTAAAATAGAAAAATCTAGTTTACGATGAAAGATAAAAGAGGTGAATTAGATAGTAATGGCTTAACTTTTCCTCAATAAAAACAGCTTTAGTCTTTGAGCTTTGCAGAAGATATATGAAATTTTAAGTGAGGGTGGGCTTGGCTTCTCCTTCTAGGGGACTGCTTCTCAGAGGTTGGAGGGGTTAGAATTTCTCTTCCCTAAATGATTCCTCCTGCCATTGTACTCACTGAGAACTACTGGTCTGCAGGGCTGAACAAGGGCTGGCAGAGGTGAGACTGACATATGGCAAAAGAAGTAAGGAGCTCAGGGGTCCACTGGGCTACCATAGAGCCTGTGGCTGGTTCCAGGCTTTGTGTCTTTGTGAATGATCTAAAGAGAGATCACATTTGGGCACTGCAGACAACATTAAACAGAAGGAGCTGCAAGCACAAGATGGCTTAGAAGCATAGGCAGGAAGTGCTACAAGGGATTCTGTTACAGAATAAATAAAAGAATGCATCTGGGAACTCTAATCTGAAACAAGCACGAAGAAGAAGGGACATACACAGGAGACACTGATGATTAAAATGCTTTAAGTATAAAAATGACTAGAAATTAACTACAAAAGCTATATTACGTGTTTGGGTTTCAACCCTGAAATATCAGCACTGGGAAAGAACAGTGATTCTGTAGGTGAATCTGGCATAATTGCACATCAAGCATTTCAGTAGCTTTATAAGGGATCTCGTAGAGTTACAGTGAAGAATAATTGAATGAAAAGGGGCACAAATAGAATGGCAGACAAAATATAAATAGCTAATAATATATAACTTGGTCATTGCCAGACAAAATAGCTCATAATCAATTACGCAGATTTGAGTGTCATAAAGCTCTAACAGAAAATGAGAAGGAAGATGAGAAGGAAAATAACCCTAAAAATTCATGAATATAGAGGAAGAATTTGGATGACTACATTTCTTGACACCAGGATGTTGAATAGTCAGTTTCCAGCAAAGGCTCACTAGTTAGAGACATCATTACTTATGACATAAAGCAAGACAGGATGAAATACTTGCTGAAGTGGAAGACATAGGCAAATCATTAGTTTTCTTCTCTTCCGCAACTCTAAAGATCATTCATTAACACTTGTTGCTTGACTCCATTTAGTGTTTTTCTGTTCTGTCAGTGAGGAATATTACACGTGAAATCTTAGTCTCTGCCAAGCATGTAAAGCTAAAACAGTAATAAGTATTTTTCTTTGCAGCAAGAGAGCTTTTGAAGTGATGCACTAGATTTTAACTCCTACCTGAAGCAGCATTATTGTTTGTCACCAAAAAAGAAAATCATCACAATGTTCCAGTTCAGTCAGGTTAGACATAATTTTTTTGAAGAAATACATTTCTTAGTTGGCCATTCCACCACTCAAACCCTAGAAAAGTAATACATTTTGAAGCATTTTGAAGAGAGTGAATTTAAATCTCAAAATTTGCAGCTGGGAAGAGGAAAAAACCAACAATAAACATAACTCTTAATTTTGTGTCCTATCAGAATATCACAAATACAAGCACTTCTCTATTATGTTGGATACAGAAAACACGAACTGTGCTCGGAAGTGTCATAGTTTTTTTAAAAAACAAACAACTAATAAGCAACAAAGATTCAGGACACTAAGAATTACTGTGAAATTTGGATCTCTAAATTGTCCTTCATGTGGGAGTCTACCTAGACATTCAATTTTTTCCCATCTCAGACATACATGATGACATTTCAGAAATAGCAGTGATACTGCTCCATAATGCCAAAAAGGGGATTTGAAGATTGCATCCAGAGACTGGATGATGCCACTTTATCCCTTCTGTTTGAAAGGTGAATGTGTACACAATATGGCAATGAAAATCCCAATTAATGAACTCCAGAAAAATCTTTCAGAATCCTCCAATAAGTCCAGCATGATAATAAACTCCTGAAATAAATTAGAAAACATGAGACATGCTCAAATAACATGGAAAGCCAAAGATGCAAGCTGTTTACATAAACCAGAAATGACAGCTTATATGATGTAATGTTTTTATACAAGCCTGTTAGATTAAACAGTTGTGGTGGTGCCAAGTGTTTGGAAGGTGATGAAATTGATTGAAACTGGCCAAGACACCAGTTCCAGCTCCGATCCTGCTGCCTAAATACTATCTTCAAATATACGAAGACAGAAAAAAGCTTTAAAAACACTTCAGTGAGATTGTATAGTTCAAGCCATCAATGGTTAGAAAATACCAGAAGGAAGCATAATTTAATAACCTTAAATTGGACACTTTGTTTAAATTATGATATAGCCTTTAACTGCATGGTTCCATACTAATTTTTCCACATAAATTCTGACTCATCCAGCATACATAATGAATAGTGCGTACATAATGAACTATTTTTCTTGTAACAGTTATTTGCTGTTGTTCAGTGTTGTTCAGTCCCAGGACTTATTTGCTACACATTATTCATATTCTTCTCTGAAGATAAAATTATGAATTTCATCATGGGTTTTTCCATACACCTCATGGGTTTTCCAGGCTACTACAGTGTCTGTCTGATTAACAAACATTCATTAGTTTATTTTGAAAACATTGCTGTGAGGGGAGGCAGCAATATGCTTCCATTTTACACATGGAAAACTGAGGCACAGGAAAGTTACTGAAGGTGGTTAATGTTCTCTCTCAAAGCATTTTTTTTAAAGTTCTACTCTCCCTGAAGTCAGCAGCAGCCATTGACTCTGACTACTCCATGGTACCCTTCTCTGCTGGCAAATGAGCAAGGAGAATTTGGCATCCTGGGGTCGTGTGTGGCTCTGGAAGATGTCATGCACTGATATACACTGACCCTTCTCTGGCAGTCACACCAAAGCACGGCCTCTTCTGCCCTGGTCCTTGAACTTGTTCCTGTCCCACTGCCTTCTTCCCCAGTCACACTTCAGAAGTCCTGTTCTTCATTCCTAAGGCTGTCCTTTCAGTCCCAGTCTCTCTGCTCAGCAAGTCCTAGTTTCATTCCTTTACTCCTGAGCTCTGTGATCCAAACTGCCCAGCAGCCCCCCTCTTGTAATTTTTGTCTCTTCTTTGCTTGTAGGTCACCGGGTTTACTCTTCACAGGTTCCCAATCCTCATTCTTCAAATTAATCTAATCTGGGTGACCATCCCCTCACTTTTTTCGCCCCAGTTTTACTTCCCTGGGCACGCTGCCTGAACTTAGATTGCCTTCCTTGCTCCTTTATCTTCTTTTCCCATTCTCATTCAGGGTTATTTTGTCCAGTTCTGCCCTCCCATTTAACCTAATCCCCAGCCTGCAAGTCTTTCCTGTTCTTCCGCCCTTGACCAGCCACTGCCTCCAGTATGTTAGTGCCTCCAGATCCAGTTTTCTTGCCTGACTCCCTTGTCTTTGTGTCCCAGGTTCCAGCATCCTCTTTGAAGGTTTGTTTCTCTGCTCTTCTCCTTTCTGCATTTTGACAGGTGTTGTTTTGATAGGTGTCTTCTGCTTTCCCTCTGTCGATGCCAGCGTGAGAGCAGGGGGAGTGGATGACGGCGTCACCGCTCTCGGCCTGGCGGGACCCAGCAGCCAAAGTGCATCATCTGTAGGAGGAGCACGCCACAGCCACAGTGCAGCTTTGGGGAATTCAGCTGCTGACACCCAGGACTGTTCTACCAAGCCTGTGAAAAGCTTGGTTTCTTCCAAGACTTATGGTTTCCTGCCATCAGCTATATTTCCATAGCACTGACGTGCTCATGACACAAAAGACATCCATCCATCTGCTAAAGGTTTAATCCCCAGGTGAGGCTAACACAAATTTTATAAAAAGGTCACCAGAATGTTCAGCACTGATTAAACATTCATTCCTGGCCTAAGTTTACAGAAGTATGGCTACAGTGTTCAAATATGGCAAAGGAAAATAACCAATGCTACACGTTTTCCTATACACAGAGTGAGTTCAGGAGTGGTCTAAGGAACTACACATTAGACTGAGCATCAGACTAGCACTGAGCTGTGCTATTGGACCCATGTAAGAGAATGAGAGCAAATAATGCAAGATGCCTTTGTAAATAACAGCTCATAACTGGCTTTAGAATGTTGCATTCGCTTGGAACCAAATCTTACCAGGAGATTTTTATCTAAAAAAAATTTCCAAAATGCATACATTTATTATCTCTTATTTAACATTTGTAAGTTTTAAAATTGCTGTGATTCATTACAAGAGATGACAGTGCCTGCAAAAACAACGCTGAAAAAAACCCAGAAAAAATCCAAAAATAGTTGAACTGTTATGATATTATTAATTGCTTACTCCAATTTCTAGATTTGTGGCTCCTGTATACACCTCCACAGAAGGTATAATGCACTTTGCTGAATACAAAACATCTCAATATTAATCCTCTCATCTTAGAAAACAAGAAAAATATTTTGCTACATAAATTTTCCATTACTGCTTATGTTTTTACTGCAGCATTGATTGCAATTCCAAATAAGTGCGTTCCAGAATATGTCACAGTAGTATGCATAACGTTATGGTTTCACTGGCTGTCTGTACAGTTACTACAGCTTAAAGACCAAGGACATTTTCAGAATACAAATCTAGCATATTTATAATTTACTATGTGTAATACATTGCTATTTATCACAAAACTTTGTTTTACCTCAGTGATGCTAATCACCTTAAGAACCTCACCTTTTTCAACAAAGTTACCCTAAAATAAATTGCAAGTATTTATAATACAAATGCACCCATGTAGACACTCAGGGATCTAAAAGTATTACGTATACATTTGTACGCTTATCTCAAAGATGAATGCCTTCACCTTTGCTTCCTTGTTTTGTGTTCCTATTAAAACAAGCTTTTTGATGCATAAGTGCCACCTGTAGGAAATACCAGACTATGCTCAAGAGCAGCCCTGTGCCAAATGAGGCACTGAGTTGTCTCTCTCCCATTCCCAACATAGGCGCCTCCTTTGGAAATTCAACCATGTATTGAGAAAGCAACCGCCCTGGATGATGGCAGCTTGCTTGATGAATTTAGTTTGTAAAGCCACATCTACAGGAAAGTTGTTGTTTTCCTGTTGTTGTTTAATTGAAAAGGAACTGAAATGAAAAATACTACATTTTTCCATTTGCTTCTCTGTATGACATTATTCCATAGGAACCGAGCAGTCCTTCACTATTGTATGTTGAACCAAATAGAGTTTCTCATGATAAACATGGAGTACTTCACTACCATTACTTAGTGTACACAAATATAAAAGACTGCATAATATATCTATTCTTATTTGTATCTACTATTAATTAAAAGGAATATATGTGAAAAAGTGTTTTAACAAAAAGCCAGTCTAACCTCCACTACTATAAACACAGCTCAGTTTCCTGTGTCCTGTGGCAGTGAGTAAGGCATGAATGGATGGAAGTGCCCATATCTAAATTCAAACATTAAAACAAAAAAAAAAAATCAAAGAATTTCTAATGTAGCTAGAAAAATAATAACTGAGACTTTTCAACACCTTATCTTTTTCTTTTTTTTTTTACTATTACAAGAAAAATAAAGAGCTTACCAAAATTCAGCTTTTCAAATGTTAGTCTGCCTAGATAAAAAAAAGTGAAGTATTTAATCACAATTTAAAAAAAATAACAGAGAAAACTGGCCTGACTCCCTCTATAGCCATCAGCTTTAACAGTTATGCTCCAAAAATACACTCACGACAAGGAAATAGTTTCATTAATTCAACTGTACCAATCACTGATGCAGTATCTCCATTCCTTGGTACATTTACTAGGTGACATAAATTCCACACCCAAAGCACATTCTGCATCCAAAAATGAGAAGTTATTTTTAATAATTCGATGTGAAATGACAAGATAGGAATCATCTGGTATATGAGCACAAATTATATGCCTCTCTACGAGAAAATATTAGTTCATTGTTTGACAGTCAGTGAGCCTGTTTAGTTTTATCAATCACAGTTGTGTACAAACGACACGTCTCTCTTCTCCCCTAGTCAGCCTTCAGTGTCGCTTCGAGCACGTACACTTGTTTTGGCTGTCCCTCGTCACCACCTGACATTTATCTGCTTGCTTCAACACAGAAAACCTTTAACACCCGCTCCTGCAACTCTGAAACCAAACTTCATCTGCCTGCCGGGGGACGGACGGGCGGACAGGCTGACAGCCGCCGTCCCCAGGGCACTGCGGTCTCCCGCGGCGGTGCGGGCGCCAGGCGCGGCGCGGCGGGGAGCGGGCGGGCAGCGCGGCTCGGCGCAGGGCACGGCG
>VZTI01000933.1:1208494-1277773 GCA_013397865.1 Struthidea cinerea | reverse complement strand
TTGTCACCGCAGCGAGCCGGGGAGGGGGCAGCAGCGAGGCGGGCGCCCGGCGCGCCCCGGGATCCGCGTTTAAAGGGGCCGCGGCCGCCGCCGCGGAACCGTCCCTTCCCCCTGCGCTCCTTATGTAACGGAGGCCGCGCCTCCACGGGAAGCTCCCGAGGAGTCCGAGCCCTCCGGGTCAGGCCCTGCGAACGGCCGGTCCGGGTTCCAGCCGGCCGGCCTCGAGCACAGCTGCCCACCGCCGCGGCGTGGTTTGTTTCGAGGTTACTCCATAACCCGAGAGAGTCGCCCAAGGCAAAACCACCCCCAAGCCACTGCTAGCGACTTGCCCTTCTCCAAGCGCACAGCCCACCACGACAGCTGCGTGCAATCACACCCAACTGTAAGGGCTTTGCCGTCCACTCTGATCCTTCGATTATGCAAGAATTTGCAGAAAGAAATATCCGGTTTTAGATTGATAAACATAGAAAAGATGGCAGGTTATTGATTGCAAGAGAGGGTATGGGAATGAGCCATTTCTGGCTATCTGCTCTGCACACTTCCCACCTCCCCTTTTTGTGGGAAGGAGAAATAATCCACATGGTAGCGGTGCCATTCCTATCAAGCTTTTTTGAAAAGCACTTATATATCAGTTCCCAGCTTGAGGAACAAGAACAGGGCCAGAAAAGAAGAAAATTTAAAGAGTAATAGGCTAATAGATTAAACTGGTGTAGCACTGCAGCATCATCAAGTGTGACAGCTCAGCTCCCTCCACAGGCCCGCAGGCTGGACAAAGGAGCAGCCTCTGGGCCTCGGGCTGCAGGAGTGCACTGCTTTCTCCAGGTCACAGACTGACTCTGGGATCAAGTTCACTGTGGTGGGATGGGATCACCAATTTCCAGACTGGAAAGTGGTTTGAGCCCATTTCCTACCACACATTACAACAAGCATTCCTGGCACCAGTTTGTTGTTTCACCAAACCAAAATTCACACCATTTAGCCATTGATCTTGAGACACCAGCACTGGTTGCTTTGAGAAACAGCAGTTCACTGCACACAGGCTCCCATCAAGAGTGAGGCTGTGATGTTTCTTGATCAGCATTGCATGACAGCAAATCCAGAGTCCCTAAAGCTCCCATTTCTCTTTCTGCAGTCCCAAGACCACCCAGTGTCCTCCCAGCCCTCACTGATCTGGCACAGTAGCAAGCCCCATGCACAGCTAGATGTCTGTCATTCCACTACCACTGGACTTTGGGATCCTTGCATTCGTTATGATGGTTTCTGGGGACACTAATCTCAGAAAATGAACTCTGGTGTTGCCTTTCATAAAGCACTGCCAAGAGCCCAAGAGCTGCAGCCTAGAAGCAAGGAATAGATTTTAGGAGCCTGGAACCCCTCTGATACCTTCAAAAATCTGTAGTACATCCTGGGGAGAGAGTGCAATATCGAGCACCCTTCTGGGACTGTATACTCGCACACACACACACACACTCTTTCTTGTTCATCTTTTTTTTCCCTGCTCTTTATTTCTCTGATGTTTTTCATCAGGATGGAAAATGTGTGCAGAGGGGTCAGGCAGGGGAGAAATGGAATGAGTGGGAAGGGAACCTAAAGGAAGAGAAAATGAAAAGGAAGTAATAACAGGAAGGGAGAGTGTGAGTCAATGGGGAGGTGGGAAGGGAGAGGAATGTATGAATGAATGCACAGACAGAATGAGGACAAATATAGAATCAGAGAGGGAAGAAATGAAAGTGGGTGAGACTGCATTCATCAGCTTTTAATTTTGTCTCTGACAAGCATTAATTCCCTGCACTGAAGCAAAACCTTTCTCCTTGATATTGCAACTGTTCTTAGCACACAGTCATCTCCTACGTAAGGCTGGAAAATGTCTTTCTCTGAAGATGGTGTATTTAGTCTCTCAGCCTTATGTTCCACATTCATTCCTTTCCACAATGTGGCAGACGCTTCAGCAGCTCACACAATCTTGTTACTTCTTTGCTATAACATCATATAAAGTCCATTTGAAACAGACACTGTTCTTGAATACTGAGAGAATTCCCATTTTATTCTCTCTGCCTCTATTTTATAGACCTTTCTCTCTTCTACTTCTTATTCTATGCAACTGAAATCAGGTTTTTAAGAACAGATGGATTTTGCATAGCTCTTTGAAAGCGGACAGCTTTAGGGGTGTTCCCATTCCTCAAACGCCTCTCGTTTCTCAGCTACCTTATAGCAATAACCCCTGGCTGAGCTATAGCTGTTTCTTTCCCCACACCATTACAATTTTTTTTTTTTTTTAAGAAAAGACTGATTAACTCTCCTAATACTGGCACAGACTTCAGTGTAAATGTAGAGCAGAAAAATCTTTTCCATAACTCTGCTTTTCTAAATCTGGACCTGCCTGAGACAGTATTTTGCAGAGTCACACTTCAGACTCCATGCTTCCTTCAGCCTATCACTCCTCCCATCACCTGGGCTAGGGATTAACATTTTTTTAAAGCTCAAATTACTCCCAGATGTGATTCCATGCAACCACTTGGCAATGAATTTAGTCCTAGGTATTTCAGTCTCAGAGCATACAATGCTCTCATGGCATTTTTCTTACCTGAGAGAACTATACTCTGCTTGTCTTAACAAGGAACAGCATTGTCTGAGGCACAAGTTATGTTTATGCCAAAGGATGAGGGAGTCTCAGCATATAATCAGAAAAATTATTCTGTGACAGATTATCCCTGACAGTGTTTAGCAAAAAATGTCACATACCACAAATATGGGTCAACATTATGTAATGGAAAGTCTGCCAATGGCAGCACATCGTTAGAGACAGCAGAGGGTCATGTGTTTAGAACTGCAAAAGCTTGCAAAGAATTTGCCACAACAGCAACCTCTCAGACTTTCAACATTTAGATAAACAGAATCTTACCGACTTCTGTAGTTCAACAACGTGTCTGTTATTACAGTAACCTCACACAAGGAGAGAGAAGCAGCATTTTCTAGCATGATGCACGTACCAGGAAACAAGAGCTGTGACACACAGCTCTTGCCTGGCGAGCTTCAACAATCTCAGCTCTCCTGCCTCAGCCTGGCACTCACAGTCCCCCAGGTAGGTCAGCAAGATCTTGCTGCAGGGCTACTACTCTACAGCAGAAAGGCAGAGAGGCTGCCAGCCAGCTGGAGAGGTGTGTGGCTTCTTTCCTAAAAGGCACAACCTCATTCATGCCCTAGAGCAAGGGGGAAGGGGCTGTGTATTCCTTTCCTCCCCACAAACAAACCCCCCACACGATTACAAAGTTCAGCCCTACCTGTGTTGCCCTCCGTTTTGGGAAAACTGCTGTGTGTTAGCAGCAGAGCACAGTACAGAGCTGGGAAACCCCGTTCTCACTGTTTGAAAACTCTTGTATTTCATTGTAGCAGGTTTTTATCTGCAAGTTATAAAAGAAACCCCCTTTCTCAGACCTCAGCAAGACTGAGAGTTCCAGCTCTGCCTTCTCATTTGGGAATAGAAAACAACTTGTGTTATTGCTCGGTGGACTGTGCAAGCAGAAGGCAAAAAGTCTACAGACATGGTTTTCAGGAAAGAAAAACCAGGGAGAAATTAAAGACAGCATTTTGGGATTTTTTCCTCCTATTAATATGTCACTTTTGAGGAGAAAAGCAAAATATTAAAGGACAGATAAAAAGAAGGATCAAAATCAGTATTGAGGGGCAGTCCTAAAGGTGCACTGACTAAACTTAGCATCTAATCCCTGAAGTTTCACAGAAATAAATTCTTTGCAATTTTGCAGTCATTCTCTGTCTGTAATGGATATGTCAAGTGTTTCAAGCATGCAAAGGCACATACTTGAGAAAGATTGTGTGCAAAATATTCTTGAAATACCATAGAACTGAAGTAAAATCCACAGACTCGTGACAGAAAGACAAAAAACCACCCCAAAACTTAAAACCCTAAGTGAAAACCGTGACTCTGTAGAGTTAATGTGCAATGTGACAGAGCATCTTTTGCTAACTGAGACAGACACTGATGTATGACAATTTAGAGCACTAGGCACAGTATCTAAGCAGGAACCTCTTTGTTATGTTCTCAGATAGCAAAGCAAGAGCCTCCTCAAATGCTCAGACAAGAAGGATGATGGCAGAAGTTCCCCTTTTATATTCTAGGAAAATCCAAGGCAGAGCAGCATGTTTGTTCTTAGCTCTTGAGTGAGTCTCTTTTCCCCTTTCTACAAAGGTAACACCCATGGCCAGGCACCCTCACACCAAGTCCAGCAGTGAGGCTACAGCTCTCCTGGAAATGTCTCTGCCTGCTGTTTTCTGCTTTGGTGTTGTTTGAGATGCTAGGAAGCCCCACAATTTCTGGGAGCTCTCCAGTGAGGTGCATGCAGTAGCTCATACGTCTCAAAATGTCTCTCCTTCCCTGTTCTGGGGACTTCATTTCAGGAATTGCATTCAGTTCATGCATTTGGGCTTCTCATGCAAGGCCATAAAGCATACTTTAAAACATCAAAGATACAATTTCGAGGCAATCTTGTGACTTCTGAGGCCAGGGAACCTACTCATGAATCTGGAAAAATGGCTTCAGTGCAGGAAAAAGCTAGTCTACTACTCAGATTAAAGGACAATCAGTCTGTGAAAAAGGCAACTAAGGGCATGTGAGGTAGAGATTCACTGCAGCACAAGTGGCACAAACGGGGTAACCACGAGTCTGGCTCTGCCCAGTCTCCTGATACAGGAATTAGAGGGTGTCAATTGCAGTTAATAGCAACAGCTTCAGAGCGAACAAAAGGAGGTGGTACCTTCTGCGATGGATCTAATAGTTGTAAGACTAAAGGACAGTGCCAGTGCTACAAATTTTTGATCATTCAAGGGAAGGCTGGAAAAATTCGTGCAAAAGGAATCCTTTAGAGTTACTAAAACCACAAGTGACTCAGAGTCCCTAAGCTGAAAACTAATGAAGTCCAGGAAGGAGTAACTGAAGACTATTACACGTGCTTGTCATGCCCTCCACCTTCTGTAAACACCCATTTTCAGCCACTGCTAAAGGGACCGTACTACCCTGGGTAAGTCCGTGGTCTGACGCAGGACAATCACAGAAATGCCCAGTATCTAAACCTTCATTCCTTACCACCCACCACTGCCACACCATTCGCATTCACAAGGAAAACTTCAGAGTATGGAGCCCTCTGATGGTACCAATTGGGTGTGCAAATCTCAACCTAATTTGAGCAACAGAAACAATTAAAAGGGAATATTTCTCTCAGATAAAGAAAGATAAAAAGCAAATTATCATTTCATTAATGTTATTGATGGTGCTTCTTTCTGAATTTCAGTTTTCTGATTAGCTTTATAAATTCTGAATAAGCATCTAAAAAAGACAAATTCTTTCATACACAAAAAAATGTAATTGTAGTTCATAAAATTTATTTGTTCCCTAATGGGCACAAAGTACTGTTAATGCTTAGCATTATCACTTATTAATTTCATTTTACGTTTAGCCTGCCTTTATGAGATCCAGAGTAACCTTAGAGAACAATCTGAACCTCTCTCCTCTGTGCTGTTAATCAGTCTTCCTACTTTTGTAACCACTTTCACATTTAACTAGCGCCTTATCCTCCAGATATTGGACCATATCTTGACCTTTAAAGGATACTACTCTGTGCTTATCCTTGACAATGCTGACTGCTATTAAGATTCACTTTCTGTCTACAGTTCAGTGGCCAGCCTTTGATACCTTTAAGTGAATTTTAGCCCCAGCTGACTTGTTTCAGTAATTTCCTTAAGATATTATGTGGCACAGCATCAAGAGCCTTTGTAAAGTCTTGATGCTGTTTTGTCCTCTGCTAATCTTCTGTCTTCATCATAGAAGATGTGGAGGGATAAACATTCTAATTGGCCTGGCTTGGTTTACTGCAGTACACCTGTGCCATATCAGGGTCTTGTTACACTATTCACCTCCATATAAATACATTTTCCCCTTCAGCTTCACTATTTATAATATTTGTTTCAATTTGGAGCCATGCCCATAAGACAATAGTTTCCATAGTTACTCTTTTTTCAGTTTTTAAAGACTTCTGGCATGCCGACACTTTATTAGTCTCCTGATACTTCCTCAAGTCTCTGTGGGTTTTTTTAGAAACTAGCTGTTCCATCAGTTCTTTAAATATCTGAAGGGACACCTCAGATGCATTTGTTCAAGTGATGATATTTCATTATGTATTTCTTAGTTATTTTTCCCAGCAGTTCATAATTACATCAATGATTTCTTAAGCAAGCCATTATTTAAAGTGTAATCTCCTTCTCAATAAACTTCATGGCAAAAGTCCAATTAGTTTTAGGGAGAATAAGAACTGGTCTCAAAATTTATCTCCTTATTACAAATTAATTACAATTAATATTTTCTTGGTCAAGTAATTTTTTGTTATTGTGCCTTCAGGACTTGTAACACAGTATTTTCATATTATTTTTAACCTCTTGGCAGCTGTTTCAGTGTATCCTCATGCTGTCCCTGTTTCTCTCCTGTGTACTAAACTTGGAATATAAAACCCTGTTTTGGTGACCCTCCAGTTTTCTGTTTCTAGCACAGTTCATATTTTAGTTTTACTTGTTTAAGTAGCCCTCAGTGACCCATTTTCTCTTCAGTGTTTCCCATTTTCATTGGAACAAGACACATTTCTGCTGGCTTTTCATTACAGTATCTTCTCATGTTCTCCCTACTGCCCTTCCCCTTTCCACAAAGCCTTTTCTGAAACTCTCTCAGCTGATCCTGTGAATGAGATTTTCCTCATATTACTACACCCTTTCACTGGATAACCAAAACTCTTGAGATAGCCAAGAAGAAGGTACAGTTCATTGATAAAGTTAATGAAGAAAGTCTTAGTTCCTCAATGTCATCTACTGATCTCATTTTCTTATAACCATAGAGCTATAAGCATTTTGCATAAGCACAGAAGATGGGATCTAGGTTGATGTCACTGCTTTTGTACCATCACAATCTGCTAAGACTGAGGTGATGTGGCAACACAGGAAAGACACCATTGTCTCATCCCCTGCTGCTACTATGAACACAGTCAATTAACTGCTAAGGAAACACCAGGAAGATTGTGTTAAATCAGGGACAGTAGGAACACCAAGACTTTCCCTCTCTGTAGCTCAGAGACTGGATGAGTAGTGAGACTAAGCTTAAATTTCTCTCATTTGACTCAGTCACTAAAAGCTCTTATACTGTTTTTCAGATCTATGATTATTTATATATATGTTTTGCGTTGACCCAGGCTGAATGCCAGGTGCCCACCAAAGCTGCTCTCACTTTCCCCTCCTCAGCTGGACAGCAGAGAGAAAATATACCGAAAAGCTTGTGGATTGATATGAGAGCAGGGAAAGATCACTCTCAGCAATGACTGTCGTGGGCAAAATGGAATTGCCTTAGAGAAATTAATTGAATTTACTACCAACCAAAATCAGAGTACGACAATGAGAAGTAAAACAAGTCTTAAAAACACCTTCCCCCACCCTCCTTTTTGGGCTCTACCTCCTCCCCAACCAGTGGCGCAGGGAGATCGGGAATGGGGATTATGGGCAGTTCATCACAAATTATTTCTGCTGCTGCTCAGGGAGAAGAGCCCTTTCCCTGCTCCAGCGTGGGGTCCCTCTCACAGGAGACCATCCTCCCCAGACTTCTCCAGCTTGAGTCCTTCCCACGGGCTACAGTTCTCCATGAACTGCTCCAGCGTGGGTCCCTTCCCGTGGGCTGCAGTCCCTCAGGAACAGCCTGCTCCAGCATGGGTCCCCCATGGGGTCACAAACGCTGCCAACAAACCTGCTCCAGCGTGGGCTCCCCTCTCCACAGGTCTGCAAGTCCCTCCCAGGAACCTGCTCCAGCATGGGCTTGCCACGGATTCACAGCGTTCTGTAGGGCATCCCACTGCTCTGGCATGGGTTTCCTTCATGGGCTGCAGGCAGGTCTCTGTTCCCCTGTGGATCTTCATGGGCTGCTGGGGTACAATCTGCCTTGCCATCGTCTGCACCACAGGCTGCAGGGGAATCTGCTCTGGCACCTGGACCACCTCCTGCCCCTCCTCCTGCCCTGACCTTGGTGTCTGCAGAGTGTTTCTCTCACATATTCTCAGTCCTCCCTTCCCTGGTTGCAATTGCTTCTGCACAATAACTTTTTTTTTTCCTTCTTAAATATGTTACCACAGAGGTATTGCTGCAATTTCTGATTGGCTTGGTCTTGGCCAGTGGTGGGTCTGTCTTGGAGTTGGCTGACTTGGGCTCTGTTGGACATGGGGGAAGCTTTCAGCCACTGCTCCCTTAAGCCACCTCTTTAGCCATGCCTGTCCCCTCCCTGCTACCAGAACCTTGCCACACAGACCCAATGCAATATGTGATCCACAATTAAAATGTCACAAAATTTCACCAGAAACAATTCCACGTTAGAAACAGCAATGAACAGCTGTGTTTTCCATGGGTTTGCTCTGGTAGGAATGCATGTCCACTTAGCACCCATATACGGGCAGATTAGGTAACGAGAGTAGAGTATACAAATAGACAGTAAAATGAGCATTCATCTATAGCATTGTTTCTTTAACAACATCCACAAGCATTTTAATTAAACCATGTTCTGCTCTGAATTACGTCCTACCACTGTTACTTGTGTTCTGAATAGATGTCAGCCCTGCAGTATGTTGTTTATTGATAGTGTAGCAATCCTTACAGATTTCCAGTTGCTGTACATACTCAGTGCCCTGGAGTGTTTAAAGTCAGTGGAGGAGTTGTAGCATTCTGTGAGCCTTAAAAATCCTAGAACTGACTCAAAATCTGTTAGTGACTGATTCACTGCTCCTGCTTCTTAAACCAGGCTGCACAGGAGGATAATTGCAAAGGCCATCTTTAGCCTAAGGAGTTTATTTGCCTTAGGATCTTTCCACAGTCAGTGGAGAGTAGAAAAATCCTCATCTGTGTCTCAAAGGGAGTTCATCGTAGGTGCTTGGAGTTGCCCCAGAGGAAATTCTTCCTCTGGATTCTACAAGAAGCAGGGGAAGAAAAACCTTCTGAGGCTAAATTTAGTCTTCGTGAATGCCCCCTAAATTGTTCCTATGTGTGTTTGCAAGAGCCATCTTTGATAACCTGCAATATATTCTGGAGTGAGAAATGAGAACAGCAAACAAATACGGCAAAACTCTCTCTCCTGGGTTAACACAAGCTGCTCAGCTCCTTGTCCAAAGTTCAGGGGGCTTTATCTGCACGTGCTGATAGGGACACGGCTGCCTGCAAAGCAGAACAAGTGTCCATTTATGCAGGCACAGGTGTTGCCTATGACAGAGGTGTGACAGTGACAGCTCCTGTGTGATGGAATGTGGGTCTGTGTTCAGACTTGTCTGATCACTGCTTATCTGGGACCTGCTGAACTCACATCAAATGCTCATCATTTGTAAATTCTTTTTCTCTAATTTCCTCTCTTTCTTCCATGCTAACTGCCAACCCAATATCTTACATTAGTTTTTTTAACCAAATTTACTCGAGTTATTGATGTAATTTTTCTTTTTAATACCAGTATTTTTCTTCTTCTTGATTCTCTCTGTTCTTACTTTTATCCATTTTCAGTCTAACCTCACCTACTCCCATCTGTCTGAGAGTCAGCTTCTGATTAATGTATCTCCACATAAATTCAATTTAGCTATCGACAGTACATTTTTGGGGTTGATCACATGACATCCACCTGGTTATTTCTGGGATGAGGAGGGAAAATGAGGTAGAAAGTAACAAAAAATTGTTTCCTGTGTTGAAGCAGTTGATTTTAATTAGTGAAATTAAATTTTATTGGGTTTGTGTGGCACATTTTTGGTCGCTACAGGGGTGACTCTGTGAGAAGCTGCTGGAAGTTTCCCCCAGGTGTGATGGAGCCAAGGCCAGCCAGCTCCAAGGCAGACCCACCGCTGGCCAAGGCTGAGCCCATCCACATTGGTGGCAGCACTGCTGGGATAACAGATGTAAGATGACGGAAAAAAAACCCTGTGCAAATGCAATCAGAAGAGAGGAATGAGAGTATGTGAGAGAAACAACCCAGCAGACACCAAGGTCAGTGGAAAAGGAGGGGGAGGAGGTGCTCCAAGCACTGGAGCTGAGATTCCCCTGCAGCCTGTGGGAAGGACTCACACTGGATAAGTTCAAGGAGGACTGTCTTCCGCAGGAAGGACCCCATGCTGGAGCAGGGGAAGACTGAGAGAAGTCCTCCCCTGAGAAGGAAGGAGCAGCAGAGAAAATGTGTGATGAACTGACCAAACCCCAAATTCCCCATCCCCCTGTGCCACTGGTTGGGGAGGAGATAGAGAAAATCAGCAGTGAAGCCAGGGAAGAAGGGAGAGGTGGGGAAAAAGTGTTTTTAGATTCAGTTTTTATTTCCCATTATCCTACTCTGATTTGATTGGTAATATATTAAGCTAATTTCCCCAAGCTGAGTGCATTTTGCCCATGACAGTAATTGCTGAGTGATCTCTCCCTGCCCTGATTTTGACCCACAAGCCTTTCATTACATTTTCTCTCCCCTGCCCAGCTGAGCAGGGCAGTGACAGAGCAGCTTTGGTTGGGACCTGGTACCCAGCCTGTGTCAACCCACCACATAAATTTTCTGGTCTCTTGTCCTTAGCAAGCTACTTACAGTAGCTGCCAGTTAATAAGAAAGTTGTCTGTGTGGATTGTATCAATCTTATAACATATTGCCTGTCATGCTGTGGAAGTACTAATTTGTACACATAAGTGACAGTAAAGTTTTCCAATACTAGATGGAGCACAGCAACAGGGGTATGAGGTGGAGCTATACAGTTTTGTACTTTAAATGCCAATCTAGATTAGCCCTACTATTTCGTGTGGGCAATAGCTACACTACTACAATTTAATTCCTTGCATTTTTAGAACAGTCATTACATTTTCAAACATATTTTAATGCCGTAGCTCCATCAAATTAATTTAGAAGTTGTACCAGCTTAATTATACACACACCTACAGTGATATAGCTACAGTTCACAAAAACTAAGGACAAAATCCCCCCTTATTTCTGTGCACCAAACTGCTCCTGCCAGGAATGAATTAGACCTGGTATTAAGGCAGTACTGAACCCTGTATGTGTTTTTGGAGTAGAGCCAAATGTTCGTGTATATTAAAAGCTCTAGAAACTTATTGCTACATACGTGTTTGCATTCATAAAATTTATCAAGCAAAGCTATTCAGAAAAGGAAGCTATGACACAGAGTCAGCCTAAGCAGAGACTGAAAACAGAAATATTTTATCACTGACCAAGGACTATTCTCATGTGTCCAATAGTGCAATAGAAATAAGTGCCAAATCCTCCATTCTCTGCAGTTTGAGGCCTGAGCAAAAATGCTCTATTACCACATTTAACATTCTTTCTTGAAGGTGAATAATATCTCACAATAAACTAGGTGAAACAAATGAGGTATAAATCAAGCTAAATTCACAGGTTAATGAGATTAGCAGCTATCAGATCCATAGGCTATCTATAGACTGACCACTAAGTCTTATGCCCTCAGGAGTTAATTACACAACTGTCACAACATTGAAAGTGCACGACTGGCCTCTACCTGAATTGCAAACAAACCTTCCCACTCCCAGCATAGGAGCAGTGATGTCCAACAAAAATGTGACAGCAAATAATTCAGAGACAAAACACAGAAAAGTACTCCAGAATGTTTTCAGGGCTTCCTCCCATGCTTAGGAGGCATGAGGGATGCTCAGTGACAAGTAAGACAAAAATTGGGAAGCCCAGCTGTCGAAGCAGAGGTTGGTCCACTCACTCCTCGAACCAGGGAGTTCAAAACTGCCATTATAATTAACAACTGTAGAAAATGATTTAAAAATGTGCAGTGATCATGATGGCTAAGGTGGGGAGACACAAGCTCTCTGGGTCTTGGTTCTGTTTTGGTGCAGTGCTTCTGCAGCTGAAACGGTGCCACGCAGCCCTTTTGGGAACAGTTGCTGTCAGCGAGCATTATGAACTCGCACTCAGTTTGGACAAAGATGCTCATTCCCAAAGTGCGGCTGTTTGGCTGCAGAAGGCAAATGCCTGGAGCTAACAGGAGTGTCAGTAAAGAAATAGGAGCAAGCAGTGGGGTTAGACTACAGTCACTTTGGGGGTTTGAGCACTCATTAAAATGACTGCATGACAGCACTATCTAAATGGAAATAGTACGCAAACTGTGAATTCACCCTGGAGTAAAACCTCCTTCCCGTATCTTGCTGGCAAAAACACTTTATCAACAAATACATCCGCACTGAAATAGATCATGCAATCAGCTTTGGAGAGAACATGTAGTCTTATCCCTATTTTCTCATTTTGGATTTCTCCACCCTTTTGAGGGATGGTGGTCTGAACTCCTTATACTGTCAAACTCCCACTGACCTCAACAGAAAACAGCTCATCTCAAAACCCAGCTGAGCAGAGCAGCCAGCTGCCTTTGCTTGAGCCAGCTGCTCCCAAACCGAGGTTGCAATCCCACATGCAGCTGCAAGGCAGGCAATGAGAGCAGGGTCAGTTCTCCAGCCTATTATGTGGTGCTTCCACAGAGTGTGGGAGCAAAAGCTTTGCTACAACAATGATCATGGGTATCTTCT
Source organism: Struthidea cinerea (assembly GCA_013397865.1). Lineage (NCBI taxonomy): Eukaryota > Metazoa > Chordata > Aves > Passeriformes > Corcoracidae > Struthidea > Struthidea cinerea. The sequence goes on along the minus strand of VZTI01000933.1, from coordinate 1,265,170 downwards.
TTCACTGCTTTAAAGTTGTTTTCCCCTCTTCCTCCCCCTCAACTAGTGATGGAGTCTTATTACTGCTTGATCCAGCTGAACCCTAAGGCAAAGTTTTCAGCACTGGGCACACTCCTGCAGAGAGAGTTTTGTATGAATTATAAAGTCAGGGCATTCAAATACTACATCAATTCACTTCCCACAGGCTGTCTTCATGAATGCTTATTCATCTTGAAATGATGGTACTCTAAGAAGTCACTTAAGCTCTTAAGCTTTCCTGATCTCATGTCACAACTTCAAGAACAACCAAAAGGAAGAACGCTTGGAAAAGCATAAAAACAAAACCCATAGTCAGAAAAATTTCTGTTGCTGCAAGTGCTGCTAAATAAAGAGATCACTCCCTGCACAGTTACAGCACAACAGTATGTTCTGCTATATAGATCATAACAAACTTTGATTCAGTCATTTCTGCCACCAAAAGATTATTGCTGTGGTGTCCTTCTTGTTTTGGGACATAGGCAAACATAAAAGCCCCTCTGCACACACCCTTCTGGAGACTGCAAAGGAGAAGCAAAGAGATGTCCTCCACACTTCCCTTGGGGGAGGGCTGGTGGCTATTTCTGACAATCAAATTCTCATTCTGGCAGAGACATCTTAAAAATTATTTTTTGTTGTCATTACATGTAGCAGTATTGGTAACCTTTACAAAGCACTCTTGTGTTTCAGAGATAACATTATCACACAAACAGGGGCTGTGCAGTTCCACAAAGGCTAAGCAACACATTTCTTACTGCCTTAAATCACGTCTTCCAGGCCTGCTGGAGATCAGAAGGGCTGGCACAGGGGAGCAACTAAGTGCAAGTCACTTGTAATGTTCTACCTGCTAACTAACGAGCAGACAAGCCCTGGCAGGCTGGCTGGAGCTGCGGGCACACAGCACTTGCTATAGCTCATTTCAGAAGGCTAGCACTGCTTTCCTCTCTCTCATGCCCTCTGCCACACGCCAGCAAGCAAACAGGAGCATGGGAGCAGCTGACCACTTCTGATGCCAAGGACTGTGTGCGCGCACTGTAACATCCTGTGCTCGCCAGCACTTCTCAAAGGAAACGAGAAGGCAGTGTTCCTCTCAAGCCTTGGGTGAGGGCAGGGCAGGGAGAGGGAAGGAACTCCCCCCGTCCTCTTTATCCTGTCGTGGAAGCTAAGCAGAGGAAGCCAGATTTAGGAAAGTGTGTCAATGCAAGAGACCATGGCAGGTTGTCCCCTTCCACACAACACAGCAATTGAGGGAGGGCTGTCAGGGCCACGGCACCAGCTCTCCATGCAGAGTTCACATAGTCTGGGGAAGTGGGCAAGGTGGAAGCACAGGAACCCCTCTGCATCCTGAAGCTGTTCCTTCCCTTCCTAGGGCACAACACAGTGCCTGGGACAGACAAAGAAGCAAACACAGGGCAAAGGTGCTCTCATAGAATCACAGAAAATGCTGAGCTGGAAGGGAGCCACAAGGATCATTGAGTCCAACTCTTGGCTCTGCACAGGACTGTTCCCACTCTTAAAACCACTTTGCCCTTCTCTTCCCCAAAGTGCTTTCTCCTACTCACTTTGCTTACCAGTGGTTCTCGGGGAAAAGAAAAAGAAGGAAAAGACACAATGGGCAAATAAAACATGCCATTTCCAGAGATCAGCCAGGACATGGTAGTGATGCTCCCCTCCTGTCCCCAGCCAGGGACATATAGAGAAACTATAACTCTGAGGGGTCAGGAGACATCTTCTTGCCGTGTACATCCCGACTGAGTGTGCCCTCCCCATGCTGCCATAGCACTGGGTCTGCAGGATCACTGAACAGCAAGAGGCTGGTGGAGAGAATGGACTCCACACATCCCCATTGTTCAGAGGCAGTTTATCAATTGTTTGAGGACCTGTCCAGGTCAAGTTTGGTTCTATTTTCAGAGCTGCATTGATGACATCTGCCCACGACTGGCAGCACACATTGATGAGTACTGTAAATGACCAGTTTCCAAATGTGTGGAAATAGCCACGTGTCTCCTTTCTGCTCCAGGCAGCTGATAAAGATCCACTGGTGGTAGCTGCTGTTTAATACGGTAAATGATTTTGGAGATTACAGTCTTCTCTTGTGTAATCTTCTTACGTAAGGACTGAGAAAGAAAATATGTCATGTGCAGAATTTGAACATCAAAACAGCAGTGGATCTGGAGCTCAACATTTTGAAAACCTTTTCTTACTATTCCAAGCTAATAAAAAGTCAACAGAAATAAAATTCACCCTCTTATATATACAAGAAACTTAAACAAGAGCTGCACCTCACCATAGAATCTTGTGTAATAATCCACTACGTGGTATTTAGCTAATCAGATGTTCAGTGAATAATATGGGAGGTAACTAAGCAAGTCAATTTTAATTCTAAGTAAAAACTAAACAAAACTGGACAAAAAGCTTCAAAAACTAGAGCTTAGAGATTGCAAATGGGTTGTTCCTACGGTAGGTTTATGTTGGAGAAAAACATGTTGTTCTTCTTAACCAGCTACCTCATGGTGACACACACGTTTTGAGACTTTTTGCATGCTGATTTACGACTTCGAGCCATGCTATTCCATTTGGTCTCCTCATGTGCTGCGTCAGCATCTCCTGCTGTGTGTTGCTTGTCGCTCCTTTTGCTCATTCCTCATAACTTATGCTTGTAGTAAAGACAGAGGGACCGACTTAAAATGTTTAAAATCTTAAAGGCGGAGAGTGAAGAATGTAAAAAACAAAACAAGATAAAGAGAACGGAAAAAAAGTAAAAGTAGCAGAATGAGTGGAAAATGCTGAGAGGCTCTTTTGTCCTATTCATTCCTATCGATTACTGTCTGCTCTGTTCCTTTCTTTATCTTTCTTTGCTGTATCGTGTGTCATACTGCAAGCTTTGAGAACACTGTGCTCAGATACAACGGCAAAGAGCCAATGCACGCAAGACCTGAAAATACCAAAGAGATGAACAATGTTCACGGGTGGAGGCTGTTTGCAGTAATCTGAGAAATTTCATGCCTGCAGAAAAAAGGTCAGGATCAGGAGAGGGTCTGTCTTGTCTTTACTTCTGAGCATGAGGTATAGAGGGCTCACGGATTTACAGAACTCAGTAAGGGATGGAAGTTTTTCGTTGCTTTTAGATGAGAGTTGTACCAGTTCTTAAAAGAGCTGAGAAAATACTGGAAAAACCCTCCACCAGCATTTGCTCAAACTTTTTAATGAATTCAGTTTAGCTGTTTGTCCTTCATATACGTTCTAATGAACAAATATGCTGGTGATGAGACTCACAGACACTGCAATCATTATGCAGATTATTCAGTGAAGGATTTGGAATAATGCATTGGTAAAGACTGGATTCCTAAAAGACAGAGGCAACTAATGAAATTTCACCTCTGCCCTGTTGATGCACTAGTTATAAATGAAAGGACTTATCCAGAGGGGTTTTTGTCCTATTCTAAAAGCTGTAATTCTGAAATTATTTAATATTAAAATGTTTTTCCTGCTGGACCTGATCAGCCTCTCAAATGGAAAACACAGCCTAAACATGCATATTTTATCAAAAACTTGTCTCTTTTTTTTGCTGTTTGCATTTTTTTCCTTAAAAAGCAAAATCTTGCTTGATGTACATTTCCTTGGCAGTAAGAACAAGACTGAACTCAAGGAAAAATTTGTTAAAGCTCCTAACATTGGCTTTACAATGAAAAAACACAGGCATAAATCCAAACACCATAGATGCAGCCATCTTATGCCCTTGTAGAATGGCTCTGGTAGAGACAGTGTCCAAACAGAGAGAGAGTAAGGAGGAAAAACACCCCAGACTAGGGGAAGATCTATTGTATGTTCTTGTTTTCATGGTGGAAACCCAGTAATGACAGATTGATAATCTCTAGATCCAGTCAGTTAAGCAAATGAGAGTTTCCTGTGTTTATTACTGAATGAGTAAATGAGAGCAGCCCTGTGACCACATGAGCCCCACTGAGCTGTGTCCCTGTTGCTCCGTGCTGTTGCTGCTCACACCAGTGCTGCAAGTCTCCTGCTTTTCTGTGCTGTGCCCATCAAGTGAATCTGTTCGTGTTTCTCACAGGTGCTACATCGGCATCCATGTTCGTCATTCTTTAGATAGACTCCTCAAGATAGCTCTGGAGAGCTGGTAACTCACCGTGTTACATACTCGACTGGAATTTCTGAAAGTGCTCTTTGTGAGGCAGACAATGACAGCAAAAATGAAACCAAAGCCAAAACCAAACAAACCAAAACCCCCAATGTTTTTAAACTATTTTGCTCTCATCACACAGAAACACAGAGCCAGGGGAATTTCAAGAAGCTAACTTTTTGCTCAAATCTATCTTTTCTATTAAAAATTTTCATCAGGTTCTTCCAGCGCTCCTCCTCCTTCCACTTGCTGTGTTGTTTTCAACCCTGAGCAGTAAGTTGGCTGTCTGGCTCTCTTCATTCACTGTGACATTAGGTACTTCAGCCTAAGGCGCCAGCGTCTCTCAAAAGGTTGCGCAGGGTGGCAACGCTTTGATTCAGAAGACAAAATGCATCCAGGCACACAACTCTGAGTTTCACTAATTTCTTGACCTGTGCTGACAAAGTGCACTTTTTTTTCTCCAGTCCTAGGAGGGAGACATTCAGTCATCCAAGTATTTCTTCTGGACACAAACACAGCTTAGTTGCAAAAGCCACTGAATGTATAAGAACAGCAGACCTTATTTATAACTGCTGTGTTCCATGTGTGATAGATTGCCTCCAGGAGGGCTCCTCAGATGGAGCTGAGCTGTTTGTGTTGGAGGCAGTGGCTGCACAGCAGTGTCATTTGGTGGTCACCAGATAGCTGAGCCTTCTTAGTGCTCCTATGTACATGCCCCAGTATACCCTCTTATTTTAAAAGTCACTGATACTGCTTACTAGAATTCTGAAGGAAAATTTCTTCCTCTGGTTCTGCAAAGTTTTTGCTTTTCCTTCTGCACTGAAGTCATAGCTCTCCTTCTCCTCTAGACCCTCTTTTGCTAAGTTGCCTTTTGAATTCACTCACCTAACAACATAGCATACACAATATAATTATTGTTTATTTATAAAAAAACCACCTAAATATTTTCCAAGTAATAGAGGGTAAGGAAAACAGCGAGGATAAAATCTCTCATGAAGTCACTTAAAACAGAGATTATGTTCTTTCTTCCCAGAGAGACAGCACAAAGGACGTTCACTGACTCCAACACAGGAGATGAAACAGAGAGATTCAGCTCAAATACCCTCAGTGGATAAGCAAAGAAGGATTTTCACAGGAAAACATTCTAAAAATAGATCTGGAATTTGATGGCACTGTATTTCAATAATATAATAATAACAATAAGAATAATAACAACACGCCCTTTATACCTGTTATGACACTATCTCAAGTAATTTAAGAATAATACGTCCTGAAACTATAAACAAATAATTTGGCAATGATCTGGAGTAATGCTTTTAGTGCAGCAAACCCAGAATAAATTCAAGGAATGAAGTTATGAGAGAGTCTGAACAGTAGAAGCCCTTCTGCTTTCAGAGATGTACATGTTGCTGTCTATTTCTAGATACTTCTTCTAAGCTATCAAATATGTCCCTAGAATAACATTACACCAAAACACAGATTAGGTCAGAAGGGAATGTTGGCAAACACCATCACAACACAGAGATCCTCCAGGGCTCCACTTAAGAGTAAATAGTTCCATGCAGCCATGAGTACCCAACGAGAACTGCTGAAAGGATTAATTGTGGCCTACTCAGGTTTCATCTCTCCAGTAAACGTCCCACTGAGAATAATAAAATATTGGATAACAGTGGATTACAACATCAGGAGTTCTGAAATCATTCAGAGAGTGACACTCCAGAAGAACCCTTCTTGACTCTATACCCAAACTCCAGACAAGAATGGTACTGGTGACATTTTGGAAAGATGTTGGTACATGATTTAGATATATTTTTGTATACTGTGTTTCTATTTCAAAATATTGGAAATGGCCACTAAGTTCTGAAAGAATGTACATAAAAAGCTGAAGTTTTTTCCTCATGTTTCAATGATTAGTAAACCACAGTATGAACTCTACGTGCTTCCTGTTCATCAGAAGTCTACAGAACATAAAATTCCTTAGGAACAGAGAAAAATTATTATGCAATCACAGAAATGGTATCCACCAAATGATTGGTTGATTTATTTGGTTTTTAAATGTGAGAAATATAACTCTATTAGAAAATTGTGTCAACATCCTTAGAAGTAAAAAGGGACACAAATTTAAGTCTTGAATATACCATTACAGCGTATTTTGGAGGTGAGCAGGCAGAGTCTATCTTTGATCTGAAATAAATACTTCTGAAGATGAAAACTTATCAGAAATGATCATCACCTCCAGTTCTGTGCACTCAGGAGGGAAATGCAGCTCCCATGCTTTGACTTGTTAGTGAACAGACCCTCATGGGCTGGAGCAGCACAGTCTGTGAACAGAAGGGCAAAACCCCTGTGCACAGTTTAGGTACGAATGTCGATTATGGGAGTCACCGTATCTTGTTGCAGAGAAGCACCATGCCTTGAGGAGCCTTCTGTAGCTGCGTGTCTCCATAGTGACCTAAGCAATGTGTCCTCCAGCAGCCGCTGCAGGAACACCCCCTTGGGCAGGATGGGATGCGTGACCTGGGCAGCTGCAGGGAGACCTGCCCCATTACAACTAAAAGAATAGTTGTCTGCTGTGTGTTCTGTGTATGAGTGCTCATTTTAATTAAGGTTTAATCTCCTCAGTCTCTACACTAATCCTTGGTTCCCTATAATAATATTCCCACAGAGGACTCCAGGGTGTTTTCTGGCATTGAACAAGTCTTAACTGCTGCGTTTGTTCTGGTTTTACAGGCTCCTGTGTATCCATCTTCTTTTATTTTCTGAGAAATATGTGAGGCAGAAAAAAATGTCACTGTTTGAGCATTAATTGGATGATAATGGCAATTTATGGATTTGAGGAGGAGAAAAGGTGCCACTAGAGTGTGTAAAGTGGGCAGCTGGCGCAGTAGCTTTTGCCAACGTTTGTGTCAGCGTGGGAGTACAGCAATATGGTAGCTGTTAACATTGCACTCAATAAATATCTCATCATATGTGAAGATGTGACTAGCCTTTTGGAGGAAGAAGCTGAGTATTCTCTGTATCTGTGGCAGGATTTTACGTGTAATCCCAACAAATCTCAGCAGGCTTAAATACTGTACACATAAAATTGCTTTCTTGAAATCTAGTGTATAGGGAAGCAGTGACATAATAATGAAATAATTCACACATTGAATTATTCAGAGAAAAACAGTGTAATGCTCAACATGGCACTTTTTCTCAGCTGATTCAAGCCTTAAGGAAAAACACACAGGCCTGCTGTTGTCCAGTGCATGTGACAATTTTTCTTACTATGTGACTTGGATTGTGTGTTATATATTTGTGCATCCACAAAAGCACTTAATTATTTCCAACTTTTTTTGTTGCTGTTAGAAATAGGAAGGGCATTAAAATTCTGTTACACATGAACTTTTAACTATTGGAGTTAAACAGCAAAAGAATGATATTGTAGATAAAAATGGCACTAGACCTTTTTGGGGTATTTTTCTACAGCTATTTCTTGCCATGAGGTTTCCTCCTGTGGATTTTCTACAGCCCTTACACAATGATTCACTACATTCTTTTAATAGGGAAAAAATCTGGTGTTAGGGTTCTGTCTTCTACTCATGTTCTCTTTACATTTTGCCATGACAATTCTCTCCGTGAGGAGTGTGCCCACCCTTTCTCCACCTTCTTCAAAAGCTTTCTTTCCCTGCCTCCATCCACCACTGCTACTCTTCTGAGTGTCATCCCTACACAGCTACTAATTCTGAACAAATCCCACAGCCCCATTCCCTTAGAAGGAAGTTCTCTATAATAAAAATTTATCATAGCATCAACAACTGAAACATCATCATTCTGAAGAGTCAAACCTACTGAGATTTTCAAGACTTTTTGCCTGTGAAGCCTCAAAAAGCTTGATTTATAGATGCAGGTAAAACAAACAGAACTGAAGCAAACTCAGAATATATACCGCATAACAAAATGTCCAACCAAATCACTTGTAAAACCTACTGGCTACACATAAAGAAAATTTTCCACTCGGTATTAATGATGCCTATTCACTCTCCAACCAGACTCCAAAATGAGGATTCTAGCCACAGAACATCACCCATGCATTTGTTTTTACATTCACATAAGCATAGACTGCCTTTTATCAAAGAATTTGGGAATGTAAGGTGGTGTACGAAAAAAGACAGTGCTTTTTCAAACTAAAATGACAAATGCCCTACTAAAGTGCTTTGGCTACTATGATGGGCAAAAATGTTTGTGTATGCAAAGAAAATTAAGTTTTATAGTTTCACATGCAAATATAAGAAGGGTCATTTACACTTTCTTACTGAAAAGTTAATGACTTTCACATTTCCCAATAAAACACTTCCAACAAGCCTCATTAATGCAGCTGTTTACATTCACAGTTATTGGCATAAGCACACAAAAAAAGGGAAGAGACTTTCTCCACCCTATCTCTTAAGCCTAAAAGCTTGAAATTTATAGAGAAATATCAAATGGCAACGCTGCCTCACAGCCAAACCCCAAGCATAAAATAGCACCTTCTGAATGAAAATGAAGATCCTGGAATGTTGCTCCGGAAAGTGAGACATCAGCAGGCTGATTTTAGCAGCAGGTGGCCAAGAAAGACTAAGGCAGAGGTGGGTATAATCTTTTCCTGCCAGCATGGGGTCAGCCCATCACACAGGAGTGAAGAGCTCATGGGGATGGGCCAGCCCCAGGAAGAACAGAGGAATGGGGAACCCGAGCACCCTGCAAAGTCACCACTTCTCTTCCAGTTGAACAGCAAGGCTACAGCAATACAATATAATACATTGTGTTGCTCCCTCATTTGTATTTACCAAAGATGTCAAAGAGCAGCCTCATGCTGCCATCACCAGACTGGCACGACAGCAGAGAATCTGAGGGGTGAATCTCCTACTTGCTCTCTCCCATGGTGTTCCCAGTGCCCCAAGCACACGGGAGAGCAGGAATATGTGCACTCGCACACTGCTCAGAGGGGGCTGAGATCCAGCCCCGTGTCTGCTGCTTCCAGCTCAGGTTGCTCTTCTCGAGCAGATCCTACCTGGTGAGTTAGGCCTGGCTCGTAGCCAGTCCATGGGTGGACATCTGTCCTGTGCACGCTGTTGCCTGGTTTGTGTGTTTGATAATGACAGGATGAGGCTGAAGCCATGGCTGTGGTGGCCGGCTATCCTCAGCCTGCCTTCCAAACACCAAACAAGTCTTGGGAGAAATATCAGTGGGGAAATACTGTATATCTGCATTTTGCATAGAGAGTACTCTGCCATGACATATGCTGTGTTGTTTTGGTAAAATTTTCTGAATCAAGCAGTAAATAATGTTGTATCAAAATAAAGACAGCTGCAACTTAATACCCTACATAACAAACTTTCCAATAAGAATTAAAATGAAAAAAAAAAAAATCAGTAAATCCAAGGATGCTGACCCAAGTGAGATTCATGAAAATGGAAGGTTATATTTATGAAATTTATAAAGCCAAGTACTATTCACTTTTTGTTGTATAGTGAACCACTACTCTGGTGGGGTTTAGAATGTTAAGGGATCGTGAAGCAAAACCACTTCAGCTGCAGAGTAAAAGCACCTATTTCTTAATATAGGTGCCAAAATAAATAGTCTGACATCCCACCCAGTAGAACAGAGCATTTTGCACATATATAAATAAATAAAACTCCACTCAGAAAACAGGAAACAAATAAACAAATAAACTTTTATCCTTGAGCATGTGTGATCCAAAGGTATTCAAGTCCAAGAAAACAAAGCATATTTGAGCTTTGTCAAATATTCATACTAAAGAGCAGGTCTAACCATCCCTTCAGAAGAGGGCACCATCTCTTACATCTTATTTCCAAATCACTTATATTTACTCCCCTCCTCCAAAAATAAATTTTGAAAAGTATTCATTTCATGGAAATGGCCATATTCTTTTGAACAGATGGGGAACCCGATGAACTGGGACACAGTGAATCCCTTATTTGCTGATTTCAGGAAGGGAAACTTCCGATTTTGAATATTTAGTTTAGAGAGTTTTCTGACTTCATGGCTTAGGAGAAGATCAGCAATGCAGAAAAATACAATTGCATGTTGTTAAATTCTGGAGACATGTGGGAACAAGACAAAAAAATGCAAGCAAAGTACAAATTTGAAGTAAAATGCATGTTGTATTTTTCCTCTTAACTTGGGTATTCCCACTCAACTCCCTCAATTATTGCATACTCAGGATTGCATCAAGCCATTAATTGTACAGTAAATTCTCCTTTTGCTCCCCATAGTATCACCACTCACTACTTTTCGCATATCGGAGCATCCCATTGAATCCCATTTTCCCTTCAGGCAGTGGGTCTTCCAAGCCCCTCCACCCTAGTTTCTCTGCTCTCTTTAGCCCCTTCCTCTCTTAGTTGCTTGTCTCTCTTCTAGTTCCCTCTCCTCCCTCTTTCCCGTCTCCCTCTGCCCCAGGAGTGCTGTACCTCGTGCACAGAGTGACCGCCTGGTATCCTGGCTTGGGGGCTGCCTTTGCTCACGCTGGAGATGGCAACTTCTCCGTGGGCCCTTCCCGTCAGTGAGGGCTCTGCACTGCCCTGCTGGTGCTCCTCCCCCAGCTCCTGCCAGTCCCCTCATTTGGACACAGAGAAGAGAGGTTTTGTTGAAAGTTGTGTTGGGGCCTCGTGAGGGAATGGTCCTGCCCACTCTGGCCACTTGCCAGATTCCAAAGACACCTGAAGTGAAGGGTCAGTAAGGGTCCTGGGATATTACTATTCCCGTCCCAAAGTCAGATGGGCATGAGCTTTGAGTTCTGAAGGCACCGTGTCTACTAAAATCCCTTTGCAGCCAGTGCTCCTGGTAACCTCCCAGTACCAGAACTGGGGAGGGTGAGCAGGGGAGAGGAGGAGGTGGCTGCACAGCCAGGCTTCCCCTGCTGCCACTGTCATCGCATTTGCATTGCAGGGAGATGATCTGGCTGTCTTTGTGTGGCCCTTTGGCAGGAGCCCAGCAGCATTTCTGTGCCACTGCTCACATTGTACTGCAGGAGTATAAACACAGGCTTGTCCACAGTGCTCTCAACAGCTCTGGAGGAAATCCATGATTGCTCAGGGTCAAATAGGCCAGAGAAGCTGGGCTTTCTGTATACTAGCTACTGTCCCTATCCTAATATCCTGTCTCTTTTAGGAATGTGGAAATTCACTGGTATCAGAGAAATAGGGCAAGGTGATATGATGTGACTGTGATAAATATTCTCATTCAGAGCTTGAGGCTACAAAATTGTCTTTAATGCTCCACTGTTTCTAAAGACTCAGGCTGGCCAGTGTTTAACATTTCTCAAGACCATGCCAAGGTGCCACAGAGATAAATAAATGAAGCAGAAAATATATAATGTTTGAGAAGAAAAAAAGAGAGTTGCTAGTATGAGGAGAAAAATTATTTTGAAACCAGAAAATACCATCTCAACTAGACCTTTCCCTACGCTATAAATATTTAAAAGTATAAACAATGTTATCAATACTATACTCCTTCCTGTCCAATTTCACTTTGACAGGAAGAATAATCCTGGAAAACATGAAGACAAGACCTTTCATCTACTTAGAAGTCTTAGTACCCTACTGGCTAGGCACTATATATGAGCTACTGGACCATTATGCTGACTTTGCACGGATTTGCGTGACTGCACGAATTTCCAGGCCTGAGAACACAAGAAATAGACCAGAAAAATGTCACCAAGGTTGGTCCTCTCCAAGGACCTCTAGAGATCTCTAGACTGGAAAAAATTCCTCTGTGCTTCCTGAACTTTTTGCATGAGCTTGAATCCCTCTGGCCTTCCTTGCTGAGCTTTCAGCCTCCTACAGCCCTAACAAAGGCACCGGCCCAGTCTGCCATAAACATGGGGTGTCCACCTCCCCCTGGGCCCCACCATGTTTAGACCAGGAGATCATGTTGCTCCTGCAGTGAACTCTGGGGAAATTCCAGCAGCTTTAACAGGAGCTGGTGTATGTCCTACAGCCCCAGATGATGTGGGTTTCTTTTCAGTTTCTCTGTTATCACTTAGGCAGAGCTGCTTCGCCCACAAGGAAAGCCCTTCCCTGCCTGTAGCATGTGGCACCGCGGAAAGCGTAGGTGGCAAGCAGGACCGCCATGTGCTCCCCTTTGCCCGTCCCACAGTGCAGCAGGCAGAGGGGTGAGGCACACACAGTAACACACTCTCAGCTACTGCTTCACTTGTCTGAATCACAACATGGCATTTCATGAACGACCCCTTTTCCACAAAGACAAAAGCAGGATTTTGCTGCCGACTTCCCTAATGCTGCAGTGACCAGCTGATTAAATCCTTTGGAAATGTATGCAAATTATCTTTATTGCACTGACTTCAATGAAACTAGACAAACTTATACCCACTAAGAAATTAATCCTTACGTATTACTGCAGTGGTGTACTACTGGACAAAGAAATATATATGAATATGAAAGAAAAAGAGTCTTTCTCTGTAGACACTGAAAAGCTTTAGCAGAGAACTTTTCCAGCTTTCTGCAGCATTCTGTGAGAGCTCTGTGTTTCTTATGAAAGCTATGAAAAACACTGCTACGCATTTTTGTAAACTAATTCTTTATCTTTGCACCTGGAGTCTGTTGTGCAAAGATGTTATGGTACACTGAAGAAATATTTTCAAATGGGAGTTGTATAGCCTCCACCAATCATTTTTGGAGGTGGATGATCAATGACCAATGACCTTATGCCGTGCAGGCGACCCAAGTTATATAAACCGATTTATAATTAATTAAATGACACCACTTTCTTCCTGATCTTGGATTGTGTTGTTTCTCGCCGTTCTCGGTACAACAGCGACATTTCTCTCTCCTAGAAGCTGTTACCTCATCAGATTTCCACAGGGCTATAAAAGTCTACAGGCTACAGACTTTATTCTCTCTACCTTTTACCTGAAATTGGTATTGTTTTAAACAAAAGCAATCTTCATAATTTTATCCTATCCCAATTCAGTTACTATTTCCTGCTCTACATTTAATTTTTAATAAGAAATTAAATATGTACCCTGATCAAAAAATCAATTTCCTTTTGAATTACCCCAATGTTAAAACTGCACTTCCGTGGCAAAGAGATGGCGCTCTGATGAACAGAGCCATCTACAGAAATCTTTTTGATAATGGTGTCCTTCTTTCAAATCCAAACATTTCCTTGATGTAGAATACAAATTGAGCTCTAGTGTATAAGTCAGCTAGGATTTCAAAGTTGGCCTTTATACTTTGCCATTAATTAATTCCGTCCAAGAAATTCAAACAAAGATACAAACAAAAAAGTTCTCTAAATACATTACATAAGGCATTCAGAATATTCTAATTCATTCCCCTCCAGGAACACAGCAGAGTCAAAGAATAGTGTACACAGCATGTTTGGACTGTAAAAAAAGTACTAGAAACTGTAAGAATAGTTTAAAACCCATTTATTTAAAGCTCTCCATTATAAGAGCCATTGTAGAGTATTTGCTAATCAATCTACACTTCTGAGTTCTAAACAATTGCAGGCTTAATGAAGTGTACTTTTCTTCACTTTCAGATGCTGGAAAAAAGTTTCCCATTAAAAGCGAGGAAATGCAAGCAGAAGGCAGAAGACCTCTTGCAAAAATTATTGGAACTTCTGAGTAATTTAAATATTGGCTGGAAAGGCAGAAACTCATGTTTGTGATCTGCGAAAGAGATGTTCTTTCCCAATACACCTCATGTACAGCTTTAAATCAGGTAGAACAAGGATTTTCTCTGATACAATGAGGAAAGCCTCCAAACTAAGGAGAAATTCATACAAATTACTCCAAATTTTTAAAATCTCATTTTCTTGCAATTATCATAAAATAACTAAAAGAGAAGTTGAGGGTATGGGTCAGTGGTCAGCCGGCATAGTGACATCTTCCAAGCTGAGTAATCAAAAATGGTTTGTGCTTAGGAGTAAGTACCCCAGCACGGAGTAAGAACAGAGCAGGTATGTCTGTTCAGCACGAAAGTACATTTTCTCATCTTTTTCTCAAGATTCACTTAGTTCAACTTGTACAGAAACACAAGGGAAACTTATCCCCTCACACCTTTGGCATAAAACTTAGCAGCACTCATTCACCTGAAAACCAGATCTGTTAGGGGAAGAGGCAGAGTCACAAACACAATGTCAGAAAAAAAAAAGTAAAAAGTAGGCTTTGTTGTGCTCCTCACTACCCCACAATATACAGGCGACACCTTCTTCCTTGTCCCTCCTGTGGTGGTGTGACAATTTCTATAAAAGGCCACAGAGCTCAGTTGATACACGGTGCTATAAGTACCATTAACTTCCATGAGATTTCCCTAGGCCACTTTCTCCTACTCTTAGCTCATTATTCTCTGGAGCCCAACTCACAGAACACTAATTTGTGGCAGCTCCTTATTTGTGCGTGGATCTTGTATGGTCATTGTTTTTGTGTAGTCCATCTCACTATTTTCTTGTTATCTTTGTTATCTTTATTTGCTGTGCAGTGAGACCTAGGAAAGTCCCACACCAAACTGAATACTTTGTAGGACTAAATTTCTAGCACTTGATTGTGAACATGCTGCATGAGAAAGCCAGTGTTTGACATCCTCTTTGCTTTTAATTTTGAGACAGACCTACACTAATGGACAATATTAACAGAGTTGTAGGCTACAATAACTTGTAGCATTGCCTGAGACTGTTTGAAAAGATGCAGTTGCTGTAAAGGACAGAGATTAATTCCAATGCCTATATGGGCATAGAGAAGCACATATATTTCTATTTTATTTTGATCATGTTTGATAACTAAGACTAATGAAGTGCTAGATTTCCATCAAGCAGATTTTGAGGGGTTTGGGGGTTGTGTTTAACATGCATTATAATTAGTGCAAGCTGTTTAAAAATTCATCAATGCCGTTTAGGCTCTGAACCAGCACTGAAAGGCAAA
Source organism: Struthidea cinerea (assembly GCA_013397865.1). Lineage (NCBI taxonomy): Eukaryota > Metazoa > Chordata > Aves > Passeriformes > Corcoracidae > Struthidea > Struthidea cinerea. The sequence goes on along the minus strand of VZTI01000933.1, from coordinate 1,250,087 downwards.
AAAGAAAGAATTTCACTTACATATTGTAGGAATCAGCTACTGGGAACAATCTAAATCCAAACCAAGAAAAGATCAATGATTTACTCTTTCCTCTCTGTAAGAAATTCCAAATGTCCTGATTCAGTCTTTTTAGTCCGCCTGAAAGTTGAAGATGCAACTAAAACCATATTGAGACAAGCCTGAGTGTATTGTCTCTCTCACCTAAATATCCCAAACCCAGAGGAAGCTGATACCTGCGTTCTCAGAGCTTATCTATCTGCAGAGCTTTGTAGTCTCTCATTCAAGAATTTGGATTTTCTCTGAGATACGTGGCTTGGAAACAAGTCTGGCACAATATAATCCCTTTTGTTATGTAATTGGAAAACTTCATACCTTCTTTTAGTATTAACATGGGTTTCAGAGAAAAGAGGAAATTCCAGTTTTCTTAAGGAAACAAAGCCCATCTGATCCCACATCTTTGCGATGTACAGACGTGCATGAAAATCAGGCTTTGCCATTTGTCCATGAAAAGCAGCATCATGCAATGCTATCTGTGTTTTTATTGTGACTACAATTTCTAGACCACATATTCTGGTGTGGTGACAGATGAATGGTTCCACAGCACAGCATGGGATGATGGCCCATTATACAGCTAACGGTCTGTAAGGAAGGTTTCCATGACAGCATTCTGTGTATCATTGGTATTTTGGAAATAACATTCAGCTTTGATCTCTGACTTCTACAGGTTTTACTGTTCCCATGAAACATTATATTCAAGCAGAAAAAAGGCCAGGGCTAGCATGAATATTTTACATACAGCCAGGAATGCCTGGAAGTGATATTCCTGTGATAAACTGTAGAGCTATGTGATAAACCACAGAGCTATTTGTTAAATGCACCTATTAAATAACTTTAATTATCTGTTCTACTCTCTGGCCAGTAACCATTCTGTCTTGGGATTTATTCAGAAGTTTTATACTGCTGAACAGGTTCAGACAGCTGGCATTTCCAGCCTGCTGTCTACATTAAACTATAGAATTTTTTTGAAAACGAAAACTGATTCAAAGCCCAAGAGAAGTTAGTTTCAATCCTGGGCCAAAAGGAAAGCTTTTCTATACATTAAAACATGATGGTTTTTAAAGAACAGCATCTTGCTTCACGAAGCTGAGGATGAGTTTAGCACTGAGAGAGGGGAGAGTTGGGACAGGAAGCGCCTTAAGAATACTCCACATTCAGATGTTCATAAAAGTTGTTCCAAGTAAGGTTATAATCTGTTTTGCAGCTGTTTATTCCTTCACATTTGTACAGGGATTTTCCAAGAGGTCTGAAGGAGCTAGCTGCCCAGTTCTTATTGAATTTCAGTAGCATTCCACCTCTTAACTCCAGTGTGCTACTCTGAAAGCTATGAGACATGAAACACAGCCCCTGCAATGAGTTTAAACAAACAGTGGGGATCTGTGACTTTTCGAGAGCAAGGCCACAATACAAGTCTTATCTGCAGCACAGGGAGAGGTCCTGTGCAACTTTCTGCTAGTTTGGAACTGGAGACTTTTCTCAATCCACACCTGACTCTGTAAAGAAAAATATACTATCACATTATGCATATCTGTCTGTAAGCATGTACTTACAATTTATATTCAATAAAACATCTAACTGCTGCAATCTGCTTAAGGAGCTTTTCTCTTAGCCATTTGAATGTCAAAGCATAGATAAAATTGCAGAAGGATTTTAATTGTATACAAGATCTGATCTTAGATAAACCATCTACATGGATTCTTAATCTTTTGTGAGCAGCCAGTACTTCTTAATCAGTGTAAAACAGAATTCAATAACAAACACAAACACTGAGCAACATACAAAAAGCATGGAGTTGTCTAGTACATTTGAAAGTATGGCTCAAAAAATTCTCTCTGATAAGGAAGAGAAGACGTACTGTTTCCAAAGTGGAGTTTTTATTAATCAATTTCCCCACATGTTTTAGAGGATTATGAGTAAAATCTGAAGATGCAGCGAATGAAGAGTACAGCATTCCTCAGCTCTGCTCTCATGGACAGAGAAGAGACCTACTCACATAGTCCATTGCCAAAGTAAATCCCAAAGTGTTTTTCTGTATCGATGTAAGGCAGGAGCATGAGCCACTGGTGCCCTACTTTTCTGCATGCTCCTCCATTTCAAGCTCCAAATAAGCCAATAAAATACACCAGTGTATGTTTCCATTCTTACAAATGCTTTCAATAGTCTTGCACCGTATCAGGAAAGCAGTTTTTTGGGGGATGGCAAGGAAATGAGCCTTTTCCTCCTGTTTTGAAGAATGTACCGATTTATCTTGTGAAAAATTTGGGTGTAAAGGATCACCTGCTATCTTTTGATAACAGGCAACATGAAATCAGAGCTTGCACAGGAATCAACAAGAGCAAGATGCACTGGTGGCACCACAGTTAACCCAGCACAGCACTCACTTTGCACTGAGCCATGGTACTGCCTAATGCTTGATGCAGTAAGAATTTGTGTGAGACCAGGGCTGGGAGAAAGTCTAAGGCTCTTAGCACAACCCTAGCAAAGGGGTTCTACATGTGAGAGAAATTTGTTGCTTCTCTAAATTTACAGCAGGGGAAGCGGTGAGATAGAGTCCGGAGGAAAAACACACTGATGAAGCAGGGAGAGGCTAAATTTATTGCACCAACCTCCTTCATCCAATGATAGAGGAAAGCAATGCTTAATCATCTTCAGGGTTGGGTAGCATGCTCAAGAGAGATGCTTGGCTCTGGTAGTTTTCTTCAAAGGGAAAGGTTGTTGTTCTGGACTTGTAGTCAGATCTGCTTTGCTATTCAGCTGTTTTCTACCCACAAGTCTCGTCTTACAGACTTGTTTCATGTTCTTTGAAAAGGTCTTAGGTTAGAGCATGGTGCTAGTAATGCCAAGGCGGTGTGTTCAATCCCTGTATAGGCCATTCACTTTAGAGTTGGACTTGATGATCCTTATGGGTCCCTTCCAACTCAGAATAGTCCTTGTTTCTGTGATTTGGAGAAGTTTGGTCTTCTCTTTGGGGAAGAGGCAGTCTTCCATTTCTGAGGAATGCTAGTAGTCACAAGAACAAGTGATGGGAAATTACTTGATGGGATGCCCCTGGAATGTGTGTAACTGCATGTAGTGCTGTCCATTGCTACCTCAGCTCATTTATGAGGTCCAAGCAGCACTCACTTCCATGGGTAAGGGTACTTTACAAGAAAGAGCAAATGAAGAGAAAAAAAAAGTACTGCTCAACCACTGTCTTCCCTATTTTTCTCACCAGGCTTTTGTTTATTCTTTGACAGTGTTCCCCATCCTTGTCTGAAGTAGAAGATAGCCAGGTTGAGGGGGACCGTGCATGAAGGCATTTGCAGACTGTTTGGGATACAGAGGCTGGAGAATTTCCCAGGTAAGAAGACGCTCTGAGCCCACAGAGAGGGCTGGCACTTTGCCCTGCATCCCCAGCTCCAGGGAACCTTCTCACACAGAGGGGGGTGTGTGATATGCCCCACCCAGTTCTGACAACTGGCTCCTCTCTGTTCCACAGTCCTCTTGGCAACATCACTTTGGAAAACACATTGTACAAAATGTGGGACAACAATCAAACAAACCTGCTGTCAAGGGCAATGCAACGCCATGTCAACAGTGAGTTTTGATTATAAGGTATTCCCAACCCAGACAATCTGGATATATAACATGCTGAAGCCAAAGTCACCAAATAAAAATGAAGTATGCATTAACAAGCTGTGAATGAAGCCAAAGAGGATTTTTGACTTTCTGCCTTTCTTGATATCTTGGCAGCTGACAAGCTTTTGAACTGGAGGAGGCTGCCTTACCTGCAGGGACTGTCCTGCACAGGGAGGGCTGAAGAAGGATGCAGAGGGCAGGTAGGGGTAACTTCCATGGGCAGAAAGAGCAGCACTTTACAGCAAATTAAAGCATGTAAGAGTGCAAAGCACTTAGATGCATAATTTTTAAAATTATGTGTCATAGGAAAGAGAAGATAGATATATCTTGGGAAGAGTTTTACTTCTGCTCAGAATGTGTTGGCAGCATGATATTGTGTACTTAGCAAGTTTCCCTAAAATCAAAACCTTAAATCAATGGGCAATGTGTGCCAGTATTTCTTCAGCTTAGAGATGGGTTTCTCTTCTATGTTTGCTTTTTTCCCTTTCCTCACTGAAAATTGCAAGGAGCACTTGAGCTGTAGAAAATACATTGCAAATCCTCCCTTTTAAACAGATGCCATTTTATAGAAGCTGGTAAAGTCCTGGGGCTCCCTGGTTGTTTTCTTCCTCTGCCTGACTGCAATGAGAGACAGCTATGTAACATCTGATGCCTACAATTCACTCATCAGCAGCTATTCTGCTTTTTTTTTCCAAAGAGAATACCACACAACTCTAATCAGAGTTGATGTAGATCAATGTGAGCCTTTACTTTCATTATATTTAAAGGGACATACGATTTATTGATTTGTGTATCAAATTTTAGCACACGTGTTTTCTCTTTTGTCTACAGTCAGTGCAGCAGATCTGTAGATCCAAATGTCAGTCAGTACAAAAACAGAGTAATACCAGGAAGATGATTAAGCAATGATATTGGCATAGGACACATTTATTATATAATTTCAAGTTTGTAATATGTAAAGATGTCTACTTGAGCACAAAGTTAGAGCCCGGAAAAAGCATTAACTCTGAATGTCCTTGCTCTGTGGGGGTTTATAACATGGCTGCTTGCTTGATTTAAACATGATGTTCTATTTCTAGATATTTGAAAATAATTTAAAATTAAAAGCTGATTTATCTTGTGGTGTTGATAAGTAGTTGAAACAAGCAAAGAGCTGGGTTTTTTTAAACAAAGAAAAAGCCCACATATTATGCTGCCATATATCTTTTGCTTAATATGCCTTTTTCTTTTTGTTTTTCTTGGACAATGTGGCCTGATTATACATCTGACATGAGCTTATCACTAGAGTCAGGAATTAGGTAGGATTCACACCACTGGCCATGTACAGGCATATACATGTTAGAGATTTAGTCTGACAACTGCCTAGGCTCCCTCTACAGTCTGAGCAGTAGGAAAGGCACCTCACTCTACTCCATCCTCAGCTTGAGATCCTCTCCAGTGACCAGCTCCACCTACACAGCTGACTTTGGTGACACACCTGAAATTTGTAAAGCCAAATACAAAAGATATGGGTCCCAGCTGCAGTGAAAGCTGCTGGTTTTACTTAGAATCAACTCTGCTTAATTTCACAGATTTGACCAGGCCCCAGCGGCTCCCTTCAGCGACGCATTACAGGTAACTTCCGTGAGATTAGTGCATCCTTACTGTCAGGCAAATGCAAAAGGGACTTGCTGAATCATGTCCTCAGTCTAAAAGAAAGACTGATGTTCGCTTGTTAAACCCCATATAAATTATATGCCATTCTTAACAGGGTTAATTAACACAGTATTAAGGACAAAACAAACTAACAGCCGTAGTGCCTCTAAGATATGAGAGGGGCTTTTAGCACCTTTGGCCCTTCCTGCTCCTTTCCTTGAAGTGCAGAGATATCACTCGTATTTCTTTCCACTTGGAAACAAGGAAAAGGAACATGGAAAATAAGTTAATACTTGTGATTGTGCACGAAGAAGACGTCATCAGTCACGAATAATTAATTTTTTCCAGGGCATACTGTACATCCATCATATGTCTCCTTCATGTTAGCAGTGCTGGAGCTGGGGACAGAGAACATCGGTTTTGCTTTTGCTGTGTGAATAAAGCCATGATCCTATGTGAATGACTCACTGCTGTTGTGTAAGCTTGTAAGCATCTTTGCGTGAAAGATGAAGGCATTTTAGATGAGCCTGCTCAAATCAGTGCCATCCTCTCAAGCTTGAGGACATAGTTCTGAAGAAGACAGACTTGAAATGCAACAAGATTTGAGCTAATGTGTTACCAGAAAAGAAATCCACCAAAGATCAGCTAAGAAGTACTCTTTACTTCAATTCACAATTCAGCTTGGCCATGGAAATGCCTCTGGTTAAGATCTTTTTGAACTACAACTCCAATCACACAGCATTTCTGAGGAAAGGTGTGAGAACTGACAGCTGGACTGAAAGTCTCACAGATATTGATTTGGACACAATCACGTTGTACCCATGAGAATTTGGTTTGTACCCATGAGAATTCTACCATCAACAGAAGCAAGAAACCAAAACAACAGAAGACGAATGCACAGCTGTTTGCGGGAGGCTGTTTACGGGTTTAGAATGGGTGTTAGTTGTAGGTGACCAATAATTTGTAAAGTAGTAACTTTGTAGCCAATGGACATGCAGCACGAGTGCCAAGAAAGTGTATAAAAGAGGCTTTGTAGAATTAAAGATGCTTTTTGCCCGGAGCAGTTGCTGTGTGTCTGTATGTGTCGTGACTGCCTCAACAGCGACAGAAAGGTGTGGTCATTCTAAGTCCATTTTAGGGAAGTGGTAGGTCTGAAACACACATTAAAGGGAAGTTAAGTTTCATGGTAATATTTTAAAGAATTTTTTCAAAATAGCAGATTGATTAATTTCTTCAATTATTATTTGCAGTTTTAAAGGGAAACTTTGTTTCTCTGCCTCCAGTTTTCACTGAACTTGACCTTTCAGGACTGATGTGTGCTCTTATGAAACTCCACAGCATTGCTATCACAGGCTGGGTACCAGCCCCTGCTCCTGTCCTCCTCTGCTCAGCCGTATCAGCTGCTTGGACTGACTACTGGGGAGGAGAGGGGCTACCCTGGGAGCCCACAGACTCCCTGCCTGCCAGGCCCTTTGCTCCAAGATCCCTCTCCCCTCTCTGTGGCTGCTGGCAGTGCCCCCATATGTTGCCTGGTGCATTTAGAGGATGCTTGGCTCACAGGGCAGCACACATCACTTGCCTGGGAAACGGCAGTGTGTAAAGAGCCTGGGAAGCAGGCAGGTGTAGAGGTGTCCCATTTGCAAGAACTGGTACATTCCTTTGTCACAAGACTGAAAGTACATATGGCCTTTATGAACTTAGAGCTGTTATTTCTGGCACTCGTTCCCACTATCTCACCAGTCCTGGAAACCCTATTAGCAGGTACTGCACGGATTACATCAATCACAGCCAAACATGAAAAATCTTGCAGAAATTTATCATCCTGCCTATGTAGTCCTGCCTAAGAGATGACACAAGAAAGATAATACAAACTTGAGAGACAAAACTTGTTTAGCAGGCCCTTATTCTTTACTCATCCAGGACAATGTGTTTCTCTGTTGGCTTTGCTTCCCTTGGCAACTGCACTGAAGCTGGAACACTTCCCTCACGCAGCCCAAATGCTGGTTTCCATTTTGTAGAGCTACATAATTCGATTTGCTCTGGTGGTTCAAAAGGTCAGTGGGGAAGGGCTCCCGTGGAGAGGAGAGCAAGCAGCTCTCACTAACAAATGGGTGCTTGCATTGGAAAATGGCACATGTCTGTTCACATGCATCCAAACTGCTAAAGCATCCCACCGAGAGAGAGCCTGCCACAGGAAGAGACTTTACAGATCTTTCAGTCACCAGGAGTGACATAAACAAGAGCCAGAAAAAACATTCTGCTTTTTAAAAGGGAATCATTATATACAGTGCTTGATTAAGTTTTTTGTACCAATTCGTGGAATCAGGAGGGAAAACAGGACCCAGTTGTTTGAGGAAAGCATTCAGATGTAAAATGTGACCTCAGCTCCATGGTGGTGTTGTGACAGGATAGAGACAAAAGGATATTCAAAACACATGGCTAAGAAAGGGGAAAGAAAAGCTGAATCCCAACTGCTGTGTAAGGACAATCACCGTGTGTGAGTTGGAAGGGAACCACCCAGGTCCAAGTCCACAGCCATGGCAAGAACTAATACAAAGGCAGCAGTTCTTGGAAAATTTCAATTATTGTGCATTGCTAAGGCAAAGCAAAAGCATTTTCAGAGCAAGTGAATAAAGGTAAAACATACTATTCTTTTTTCACAAACAGCAGGTCAAAGCAGTGTTATTCCACAAGCACTATGGATCACAAAGAAATACATTCCTCAGAAGTACTGCCCTGCCCTGCTCCTACTGGAATGAGAGACCTCAGTAAGGGAGAAGAATTAGACCTATACAGGAAGCTCCAGTCTGCTACATTTATACAGCATCTCTTACCATGAAGGGTTTGAAAGATATTTAACAAGCTCTGCAGTGTTCACAGGACCATTCAGCTACCAATGAATACAATCTTCTTGATTATACCACAAGAAGAGTAGACCCCTGTGCCTGGAAAGGCTCCCCAGTGGTGGGGCAGGAGAGCCCGGGCACACGGCACGTCCTCCTGGCACACACACACTGCCCACTCTGCCTCCAGCCGTCACCCTGGCTGCACTGAGAGCACCCCAGCAACATCACCGCCGTGTGAAATTTTACACAGAAACCCTCGGTGCTTTCACCTGCACACACCACACTGCTGGGGGAGAATTGTGTGCATGGCAGATGTCAGCCCTGAAGATCTGCAGCTGCGGGGAGGAGAGGGGAAGGGGAAGGGCCAAATCCAAATTGGCTGGCAGGCAATGGTGTCCTTGGTATTGTATAATCCTCCTACCCACTCGAAGGTACACCAAAACCCAGTTGACCACAAGACTTTTCTGAATCACTGCTCCCTGGACATGGTTTATGGAAGAACTATGTGGAATGGTAGATCCCAGAGCACCATGCTGGGCATAACCTACCAAAGAAGCTGCACTACCTGCTGAGATTGAGCAGGTAATGATTTAGAAATTATTTAGAGCTGAAGTTACCTGGAGGGCACTCCCAGCTTTTTTAGCCCTGTGCTTAAAATGTCTGTTTATGACCTCTTCCCCTCCCACCCAACATAATAGGAGATAATTTGTATGAAAAGCCAGATGCTGGTAGAGAATATTGTGAGGTCAAAATGTTTTATACATGTGGTTGAAAAAAAAAAAGGCAGTTACTAAACTGTGGTTTACATAAAGTGCTCTTAGCATTATTTTTTTTAAAGGCACAGCAGTCCTAGAAATACTCAAGTTGGGTGGTCAGTATTTTTGTTTCAGTTTCAAGCAACTGGTGGAAAATAGGAACAGACAAGCCATGAAACCTTAAGCCTAACTTTGGCTGCTTTTCTGGCAAGAAATCACTGCTCAGCCTGAAGATGTTGCCATAGTCTACAAGAATAAAACTGCAGATCAAATGGTGTCTCAGAGTATGTGTCAGTTTTAATGTGCAAGGCCTTTATCATGAGGCAGAACTAGGAAAAAGCCCAAAACCACTGAGGGCATTGTGGCACTTTTTTTCCCAGACAGTAAAAAAACTCCTGAATGGTGCTATTTATGGTTTGTGTCTGTGCATCAGGAACGTGTGAATTTTGGTTTGTAATTATTCAGACACAGGACAGGAAGCCTGAACCAAGGATAGGTTTTATTTCTGCTCTGAAACTGCCTTTCCTACTTTCTTGAGACTGTTGAGGAATGACCCTCAAATCCTGGAGTGATACTCTGTGTTCTCATATCAAGGTACAAACATATTAAGAGGAAAATTTTGTCAGAAGCCACCTTTAGTCACTTTACTGACTTTCAACCTTTCTCTTCACCACTTTACAAATAAAAAAAAAAATAAAAATGTTTCTAACAGCGGGGAAAGCAAAGTCCTTGAGAAATGACCCAGGAAAGAAACACTGCAGTGTTTAAAGAGAAGCTTAAACAAACACATATCAGAAATGTGTTTAAAGCTGCAGGAGCTCAGCCAGAGCTGCTACTTTGCAGCTGGGGAGGCAGAGGATGGCTGTAAGGCTGTCAGGGCAGCCCTTGAAGGTGAAAGAGCTCAATATCTCCTTTTTCGCCCTCACCAAGGCAGGAACTTGGCTTATGTGCTGGGGGAAGTCCTGGAAGTGACAGCCCCTAACCAGCCCAGCCTGAAAATTTAGCCCTACCAAGAGGTGTTTTGCCCATTACAACAATAAAAACGAAAGGAAGATTAAAAGGAGAGGAATCACCTGTCACCACAGGTTATGGGATGTTCAAAAAGCTGTGTAGCTTCAACTGGGTTCAAAGCAATGTTTAGCTACCCTGCTGACAAAATTGGGTTTCCTGCTTTCTTGTTTTGGGTATTTGTGCTTCATCTGCAGCTCTGTCCCTTGCCTGCATAGTGGCCATCTCCCTCCACGGCCGTGCTCCAACAAAAAGAAAGCTTGTGTATAGGAGGAACGACAGAATTCTACCTTGTCCTCAAAACCTTTCATCTAAAGGCTTGACTGTGTGCAAGAGGTACCTCATGCACCCAGGCAGCCATTTCCTGCACTCACAGCACAGTCAGAGCTTCTGGGTTTATAGAGTTCAGCTGTGGTTGATTCCTCATAAATACTGCCGAGTTCCTTCCTCTGCTTGCAAAGGGACAGCTCTGTGTCCTCATTTTCACCACTAGGATGTTTTTGAAAAACTCCCCATTATTTCGTACTTTGAAAACATGCTGTCTCTTCAAGCATAAAATGTTGGCACTGATAGACCCTGGGGGCTTTTATACAGTAAATTGATCAGATTATTTTGTTTAAAACTATTGTTCTGAATACAATTAGAATTTCTGGCTCTTGGACCGTGTTCATTTTGGCCTCATCACAGCTAAAATTCTGACTTGAAGCCCATATAAATATTTGCCCTTTTAGCATTTATTTTGATTCTAATCATACTCATAGTTTGGTTGCCTTTTTTTTAAAGAAGAAAAGTACATATAAATCAGATTAAATAGATCACTTTGCTACAGTTTTGCCAGGAATGCCTGCTCTGCAGAGCAAGACATCACTGCCAGATTTTTCCAGCAACCTCTGTAAACATTTACTTTACTGTCCTGTAATTGCTTTAACATGTATTTTCCTGCACAAGCTAGCTACTCACTATTAATTTTATTAGCAGGAAGATTCTGCCTAATGTTCAAACTCCAGAAATTTCTACACTCGTTCTTGTTTACTTAAATACCCCAATCGGTCTGAGCAAATTCAGTACTGTGCTTTGCAAGCAGGCTGACCTCCAGCACCAGAGCCTTGCAATGAAACCCCAACAGGTTTGAGGTGCATAGCCCAAGCCTTTTCAGAAGAGATCGATTTCATCCTTTAAGCACACAAATCTCTGACACTGATTTATCCAGGAACAGTGTTTTCCTGTTCACTTCTGGAGGCAGATATTGGACAAGATGAATGGCTGGTAAATTATTATATGTCTGGCTTATAAAAATGGAGTGCAGGTTTTTCTAACAAAAACAAAATTCATTTTTGGATGGACTTCAGCCTGTGGACTGACTCTCCCCACATTCCCAGGTGTGCTTTGGCATTTTGTAGTGAACTAACCCAGGACAATAAGATGGAGCCTTTTAACTTAGCTTGGGTGGTTCAGCTGAATAATTTTTCAGTGTGTTCACAGTGAAAAGTGCAGAGTGCTGGCACTCTCTATTCACAGTGTACATAACAAAAGTTAGCATTTACTGTGCTGTGAAGGCTGCACGCTGCTGTGCTGTGATCTTTCTGAGAGATAGGCAAAGGCACGGGAGGGGCAGAGCCGGCAAGCCCCAGCCCAGAGCTGCCAGCCTGCAGCAAGGTGCAGCTCCCAATCTGCACACACCATGTGTGGCTCATGGAGGATGTAGCACGTTGCTTGAGACCACTTAGTTTAAAACATTGACACATAAATTTATCACAATTATCATGAATTATTGCCTGCCTTGCCAGTTTCTGCAGGAGCCAGTGACTGCTTCTGGAACCTATAAAATTGTCTCAGTGCAATGGATGGTTTATTGTGGTCGAGACAGAAACACTGGAAAACCTACAGTGTTGCTAACTCGGAGCAGCTGCTCTGCAAACACACACGTGACTCGGGTGACCTGGCTTTGGGGTTGGAAACACAGGGCTTTGCAGAAGGCAGAAATCCCAAAATTGAAATGTGAGAATCGATGCACCACAAATATCTTTTGCCATATGCCACAGGTGCATCATGAGCTATATGTGATTTTCCAATGCATCACTCAAAATCTGATTTGGTGTCTTTGCTCTGAAAATACTTAAAAAAAAAACAAACAAAAAACTCAGTACACAAGACACCCCATTTTCACCTCAGCATTTAGGAGAGGGAGAAGGAATTTATCAGGAAGGTCCAGATTTTTCTAACTTTATTTTTTTTTTTTTAGAGAAAACAAACCTGTGTTTCAGACATTTAAACATATTATACAATAATGAATGTGCTGGAGTTCATTATTATAGCCAGTGATGTTTCTAGTGTTCTTTACTCAATATGGATGCATCTATACTAGAAGGGCATAACCAAAGGGCCAGATGGGAAAAAAGCAGATATTATAGCCAGACCTGATTATGAAAAGCTCCAGAACTGAATCCAGTGACTCTTTGTTAGACTAAGGTATGCTGTGCTGAAAGGCAGCCAGTAAGGAACTGGATACTTCAGCAGAATATGTCACTTTCTTGGATATCTTTTTCCACTTGTAAGTGACGGTTACTGTTAAACATTCCTGTCTTACTACTTGCACTCATCTGGCTGCAGCTTCCAGCTGATGATCCTCCTCCTGCCTTTCTCCACTAGATTCAAGAGCCCATTAGAACCCATTAAAGTATTTATATATTGTAGTCAAGTCGCTCCTTAAGCCTCTTCTGGTGTACTGCATAGATCGAGCACCTTAAAATTCTCTCCCTGGAAGGCATTATCTCTAGTCAGTCTGGGAATTCTTACCCCACTCTGCTTGCCTCCCAGCTGCTGGGTTTTTATTTGTTTTCTTTTTTTTTTATTTTTTTTTTAATTTTTTTTTCTTTTATTTGTCCTGTTTTTAAAACTACGATCAGACCATCCTCCCCAATACCAATTTACCAAGAGTAAAAAAAACCATACAACACATTTTCTCCTGTTTGTTATGCCTCCTTTAGCCATCTAGGGATTTTTTTCCCAGTGCTGAATACATATTAGGAGCTGCATATGAAATAGTGTCTCAGTTGCCTGTTACATTCAGCAACAGACACAGCACCCCTTTCCATAGCTGTAGCTGGCAATCCTTGTTCCTAAAGATGAATTCTTCCACTGAATCAGTCAAACAGTTCAGGAGGTGGCTCAGATATTTCTGACACTCTACTCCTCCTGTTACTTAGTATTCTACCAACCATTGTGTCATCCCATTTTTAATGCTTACTCTCAGATTATGGAGAAGCTGCACTTCCCATTGAGTCTGTGCACTGAGGTGCACTTTACAGACTTGATTTTGCAATGCTGATTGAAATATACAGCACAGTCAGAAAGTAAACTTAACCCAGAGATTGAAATCAGCTTTGTCTGACCACAAGAATTACACTGTTAGACTTCACTTCTCTGTGTCAGAAATCTTTTCCCTAAGATTTTTCTTGCTTTTCTATACAAAAGGAGAACTACTCCCTGTTTTTGGAAATGTCATTAAGTAAATTCCCTGCTCTTACAGAATGATGGTGATTTTTTCTGCTCCTCTTTTGCATTTCAAAACTTTTAATGTATGCTGTTTGGTTTTCCCCCACTTCTTACTTTCTATGCTTCTAATTCCTTACTTTGTTTTCTCCTAAAGAAGATACACTTTTAGCCAAAACAACATTTTCATATAGCCAAGGAATACTGGCTTTTTGGCCATGTATAAAAATCTTAGAGATCTTTGAGATTTCTTTGACATTTTGTGTGTCCATATGTCATATTTGTCATTATTTTTGTTCAGCCCTGATAAAGCAGACCTTGGGGATCAGTCACCACAGACAGCAGTGCTTGGGACTGGTTCTCTCTCTGTTGGATCACATCCATTACTGACCTAATCAGAACATGATCATCAGCTTCTGTGTAAACACTGACTTCTGGCCAACCAAGTAACTCCTTTTACTCCTTATAAATTAGACTCCAGTTGCAGCTACTGTGTTTAAAGAGGAAGAAATTTTGAAATAAAAATTGCCTTTAGAATTAGGAACTTTAATAATGCTCCACACTGGCTGCCTGAGAACCATGACATATGAGCTTAAGGGTCAAACTGGCCTTCTCCTGCAAACTTTGATTTTTTCACCATATTTTGGAGAGGAACTTAGGAAATTATGTATCATGTTCTCTTATTTTATTTATGATCCACAAATGGTTCTCCACCAGTATCTTCTGATGGGTTTTGCAGCAGTAATCCATTTGAATCAGAACTAATCTCGTCTCATTCGCCAGTGTAATTAATACAAGCATAGATCTCTATAATACTCAATTAACAGACACATGAATCATCAGAAAACAAATTCAGATTCATCCTCTTCCAGGTTCCTAATTTTCCCTAAATATTGTCTGATTCTGTGCAGACCAAAGGCTTTTGATAAACTTGGCAAATTAGATGGTTCCAGCTACCTCAGTGCAGATAGCTCCATTCTTCATGGCTTAAAATCCTATCTGCAAAATCCATATGACTTAGAAACACTGTCATAGAAGAAAAAGATAAGCTGCTTTTGGTAGTTTGAAAGTCATGTTAGATTACAGTGGAATTTGACTGTTTTTCTGGAGGAAATCCACATGCATGTCAATTGTAGCAGCTAGAATTGGGTCTCCTGGTTATTTATGCAGCTGGGGTAAAGAGAAAATTCCCCGCACAAGCTAAAGCTGGGAGGGCAGCTGCTGTGTCCCTCGCAGCACAGCAGTCTGCTGTGCTTCTGCAGCCATGCCCTCACCTGTGCCCAGTGCTTTTTGCACAAGTGAAGTGCTACTGGAAAACTGCTAAGCCAGAACCCTCCAAGGAACTTCCCTTTTACTATGCCTTGGTGCAAAGCTGCGTAGTTTGTTTTATGAATGACTAGTACATTGCGTGACTATTTCTATTTTTATTCCCTGTTTCAGTTGACAGATTATATAAATGTGTTAGTGCAGCTTTGAGTACAGCACAGGAAAACTGAGTTTTCAAGCAGGTTATTCTGGAAAATCAACAAAGGAAATTATGATCCCAGGGAAGAGCTAACATGAAGAGGAGAAAGAGGCTCAGATCAGTGTGTGAAGGTAAGATCAGGGAGACAACATGATCTATTTGGAATGTAATTTTTGCCTGTAATTGCCTTCTTTCATTCTCAGCACCGAGTGACACTAAGTGTGTGGAGAGACCTGATAAACATGAGTTGAAGAGAGAAGGAAGTACGAGACACAATAGTGTTTTTAATCAAGCCAGGGGGCCAGCTGTGTCCTGGGCTGCATCAGAAGAGGGGCCAGCAGGTCTAGAGAGGGGATTCTCCCCCTCAATTCTGCCCCTGTGAGTCTCCACCTGGAGCACAGGCAGAGCATCCAGCTCTGGGTCCTCGGAACAGGAAAGATGTGGACCTGTTAGAGTGGGTCCAGAGGAGGCCAAGGAGATGATCAGAGGGCTGGAGAGATGCTCTAAAGGCAGGCTGAGAGAGTTGGGGTTGTTCAGCCTTGAGAGTGGAAATCAGTGTGTGTTTTGAGACCCTGCTGCCTGGTGAGGACTGGGGGTGATTTGTTTGAAAGTAGCTTAGGTGTTTAAGCACGAAAAATGCACGCTGAGAATTACCTGCTTTTCAGCTGAGACAGGTAAGTAGGGCACACACAAACCATGATGTGCACTGCTTGTTTTTCTGGAGACTGCATCAACCAGGAAACTGTTTCAGAACACCTGATGTAATCAGGCCTTCAGACAAGGACAGATGTCATCAAGCCGTGTCACGGGATTAAAGTCAGTGGTTAAACTGACAGCATAAAATGCAACAAATGGGCAAAGAAAGAGTTGAACACCCATAATAAAAACATTATGGGAGACAATTTTATTGTAGCTAACACTGATCAGGAACCTGCATCTGCACTGAAGTAGAAAAAGCAGCGAGGGAACAGAAGCCCAGTGACGGTGACTGCAGACTTGCTGAACTCATTGAGAGCCATGACAAGAAAGTTATGTATAAGCGCCTGATGCAAGATTAATGATGCTGCCTGCAGGAGAAGGTTTGAAGAAAAACTGCCAAAGGAAGCAAGCAAGAACTAAAATGATGTTACTTAGGAAGTGTGTAAGCAAAGTACATTGGCAAATAAAGAAGCCCTGGGAATACCAGAGTAAGTACCCTAGACGTTGGATCAGAAAACCCTGTATCACTGTTTCAGCACTTTGCCCTGCACCAGGAATCATGAGGGAAGTACATTGACAAATGACTGCATGCCTGGACAAGTAAATCAAGTTTTCTACTCATGTATGCCACAGAAAGCTGCAGCAAAGAGGTTCTTGTGTATTTTTCACCCTGCTGCGCTGTTTGCATTTTAGCTGGGAAACCACAATTCAATTCGATAAAAAGGTGAAGCATTAATGCCAAAGTAACAAATTGGAAGTCCTAGGAAACAGGGTTCAGCAAAATATGTGCTGGAGCGGACAGATATATGAGCTAATTTTTGATGCTCCTTTTAAGACTTTCCCAAACCATGTTTATGTATTAGCCAGAGAGAAGACATAAGGTGAAATAAACATGGGGTTTGGTTTTTTTCTTTTAATATATGCTCTGATCAAAAATCAAGATGAAATTTCTGTGCTGTAATTGGCACTACTCAAAGCATATTTCCTTTTTGAAGTCAGTAGTTGAAATATCACTCTTCTCTACGGCCTACAGTCACTCTCTAAAACAACAAGCCACGCGGGTGATTTTCAGGGCTGTTGTTATTTTTGGCTGTTTGCAGAAAATTTTCAGCCATGATTTTTCAAATTGAACTGGACACTTTCAACTGACATGACAAACTTTGGGCAGGATGTCTTGAATCCCCACCTCCTCCAGCCCTCATGCTGTCAGAAGAATTACCATGACCAGAAAAGGCTGATTTCCTTTCACAAGCTGCAGGCATGACAAGTCAGCACTGATTGCAAGGAATAGGAACAAACTCCTGCTCTCAGGCTAGTTCCTGATGGACAGCAGAAAAGGACTTTCTGAAAAAGCCTCCTATTACAGCAGAGTGAAAAAAAAAGCTCTGTTAGTAACACAAATAAATTTGTTCTGCACCCACAAGGGAAAGAAAGCATTTTTTGCACATCTCTTGACAATTTTTTGGTAAATGCCTTGACACTAAACATCACTGTTCTTCTGTCCTCTTATGTTCCTTTTTGGCAGGTCTGTGCAGTGTGTTGGTGGTACACCCCTGCTCTGTTTTGTCAACTCTGTCTGTGAATGACAACTTGTTTTACTGGAGTGAGAGCAGCTGGTCATCTGGCAAGGACTCACAGAGACTCCAACCCAAAAAAGCTGATCTCTTCCTAGCTCCAAGCCTGCAAGGCTTTAATGAGGTCTTGTGGAGAAGCAGCAGCTATCAGAGAGTCATTAAAGATGAGGACATCCTCTCACAGCTACTAATTGCTCTAACTCACTAGATTGTGTTGTTTGTGAAAACTGGAGCCTGCAAAACGATTCTCTCAATTTAAATTTTTGCAATGCTTTATGCCTGTTTTCCCACTCTGCCCATGAATCCAAGCACACAACAGATTTCTTTTCTTTTTTATAATGACAGAAGAGAGTTATTCTGCTGGGGTCTATGCATAACCTTGTCTAGATAAATATTCAACTGCTGAAAGCTATGCTATTGTTAACTTTCTGAGAAATAATTATAAAGGTGTCATCAATACTATGTCCTGTATAGTGTTTAACTATTGGAATACAACCTTTCTAAACATCCATGTAGAAAATACTTTGCTGCTGCAGGTCTGAGTAAACTCAGAGTTAAAGTCTAGCCTTTTAAGAAGAGATGTGCAAGTCACTACTGGATCAACATGTATTTCCTCGGTGAAGTTAGAAAGCCTCTAGCATATATTGGTTTTGAACTCATTAAAAAAAAAATCCATTCATCTGCTCATGCCTTTTATGAACGTAATAACTTCCACTTTACCTGAACAGGCCTTAGTTCTACCTTGTAAATTCCTTAAAATATGGCATTTGTCATTCATAACCTATGTATCAAAGTTTATGTTTGAGGGTGTTTAAACTAAGGACTATAGAGATCAGAGCTGTTAGCACCACTCACTTTGCTTAGAAGTACATGTTAGAATCAAGCCAGTAGGTTTTGCCTCAAGTGTTGGAAAATTATCTCTCAAGCTGCATTTCTACAGACAGATAACCTGTGAAACCGAAGCTTAAGTAATTCCATTAGAAGCACTTGGGGATAATATTAGCAGAGTTTTGTAAATTAAACACAGCAAGAGATTTTAGATCTCAGAGGGCCGCGTTCAGAACAGGCAAATGGCAAGAGATGTGCACTTGCATCTGCCAGCTAAGCATGTATGACATCATACCTATAAAAACTTACCTTCCACCCTGTCTTCCCCTCGCCTGATCTGCTCACTCAGGCAGCACATGCACCTGACAGGCACAGGGCTGATTGGTTTTGCTTGTTTTCCTGGGTTGTTTTTCTTCTCATGGAAATATTTTGCAAATATGAATTGACACCCCAACTGGCTTTTTCTAGCTTATTGTAAGAACAGACTTGAAAGAGGGGCAGATTCCCGATCTGAAGGAGGAGCAGGGCTTTGCTCCACAGTGCGGATTTGCCTTGAAGTGTCTCACTGGGCCATCTGTGATCTCTGCTCTGAAGCTGAAGATGCTTTTGAAATAGCAGCTATGCAGATGCCTCATTCAGATGCTGAGAGTCTGCACTGGTTTAACTGTTTCTAGAGAAAGAGCTGAAAGCTCTGCTCTGCTGAAAGGCTGTCCAATATCCATCATGGAGTGATCGTGGGTAACACCTTTGCACTACAGGAGGCTCAAACTGATGAAAAAGATAATGTTTACCTGAAGAGATAACTGTGTGTTGTATGGGTCACAGCTATGAAATAATCCTCTTTTCCCATGGAAAGGGCACCAGAAACCTCATCCTCTACTTGCAAAAATGTGAAATAAACACCTACGTGGCTAATAAAAAAGGGCAGAAAAGCAAAACAAAGCTTCTGAAATACAGCTATAAAGTATTAAACTACAGTTCATAAAGGTCAGGCTGTCCAGGTAGTCAACAGAGAGACTTGCACTTACAGCTCTGGTGGCACTGGCTGAGCATTTAACATCGGTCACCCACCAAACTGCTGTGAGGTGCTGGGTTGCTGCATCCCCTCAGAGCTGTGGTCCAGCTGAGACTTGGACCCCTGCTATGCTTTAATGCCCTCTTCCCATTGGAGGAGGATTTTGGTTTCCAGTTAAATCTGTAGAAAATCTGTAATAGCTGAGAACTAAAATACTTTTCCTGGCATTTTGAATGTGCCACAGCTTTTACCAAAGGAGTGACAGGTCAGAAACAACTCTCTTTGGAAAGCAATGGTTATCACTAGCTTTCCTTTCCTTTCCTAGTCTCTGAGGGTCTGACAGTCTTAGGGAAAGCAGGATTTCCTTGCCTTTCTGGGTTTCTCACTGAGCTGCTGGATATAGCCTGAGTGAGCAAAACCCCATTGCTGCTGTGCAAGAGCTGCCTGGCGAGCTCTCAACAGCCGTCCTCAGCAGGTAGCCACGAGTGGCGTTGCCAGGGTGACCTCCTTGCCAGCAGCCTTGTCATCTGCAGGGAGAGGCACAGTTTAGCTCTCGCTGGGTACAGCAATTAGATTTTGACATTGTAGCACGTTACCAACAACTCCATACTGCAAGGATTTAGCGAGCTCCCTGAGAAATGTGAAGCAGCCTCACATCCAAAATGGAGTTTTCAGTCCCATGGGAAGGTAGCCAGAGCTCCCAGGTGCAGTGTCATGCTGTAAAACATGCATGGACACAACCTGGGGGGGCATCCCACAGCAGACACACAGGGGCACCTAAGGGTGAGTGAGCAGCACGCAGCTCCTGGGAAAATCTGATTGTACAAGGCATTCAGTCAAAAACAGAACAACAAGCACACTTGCAGAATCAGCTTACAATTTCCAAAGTGGGAGAGGAATGCTATCTCCCTAAGTATTCGGCATGCAGTGCAGTGGTGTCTTAGCACTTACTAAATGACTTCAACATTGTTTTACATGCTCTTCTAATCTACTTGAAATGGCACCTTTTCTTACAAACATTCAGCAAGGCACCCCTCTTCCTGCGGCATCCTAGAAAGGCTTGCACAGTCCCTCGAGACTGGGCTCAGGGCCTCAGTGTAGGCTTTTATTTTATTAAAGTAGGTGACAAACAAGCAAATACAGGTACTTCCAGAAATTATAAGGCAAAACCAAAAACCACTGTTTTCAAGAGGGTCCATAAAGTGAAAACAAACCACAAAACCTCCATGCTGTAAGACAGCACTGCTACGCAGGTAAGAGTAAGCACAGGGCTGTTTCTGGGAAATATTTTAACATAGCAGTCATGTTTTTAAACCTATTCAAACCAATGCTGAGAGAATCAAAACAGAGGAGAAATGTGGTGGGATGAGTTAAGGGAATTAACATAGCTAATAAGAAGCATGCAGAATAAATTAACTGTGATAGCTAATTTATCTTCAATAAACACACTTATATGTAGGATTAAAAGAATGAAGGGGACAAGAAGATTTTAACTCTCTGCAGGTAAACGTTCTCCCATTTGCATTTACACTGATTCTCACGCTGCTTTATCTACATTAAATTATAAAGAGATGACAAGTTCTTTTCCTCAGCAGTGATACAGAAGGAAGGGAGGTTTGTCCAGTCACCAGAGATAATCACAAGCTGTGTTGTTCAGCTTCACCGTGCCACCTCTTGCATCTGTGCATGAGAGATGGGAGCTCTCAGCCTCCCAAGTAAGTTAGTACCACCACACTACAAATTAGAGGCAGGAGACATAAAAGTCCTTAAGAAAGAGAAAGCATCTGAAGAAACAAAAAGACAGGCATGAGAAAGTGGAAACTGAAATTCCTTTGTTTCATTCCTTAAAAAGGTTGTGACCAGTGATATTTAATATTCTTCCCATACTGAGGGACGAAAGCACAGGCTTAAAGTCTGCAGCAAGGAGAGTTCCCCCCCTGGGCCAGGCTCCAGGTGCCCTAGAGCATGGTGCAGGAACCACAATAATTATCACAGACACCTCAAAACACTTCTGTATAAAACAAAGGGAAAATGGTTTTGACAACAACAACCCTTTGCAGCTTGAGAGTCTGGTGTTCAAAATTAATATTCTGCCATTATAGCGGATGAGCACTTGAGTCCACTCATTTCAAGATACCATCTGCTGTCTTTGCTGGCATTTTTCTCTCTCCCCTTTTAAACAGTAATTCTGGTTAATGATATGTCACCTTATCTCAGTGTCTATGGCAGCCCATACCATGTACACAGTGTGCTGAACATGAGCTGCAGGGTGCAATTCCACCTCAAAACAACCCCTGAGAGCGCCATGTCCTGCAGCCACCACTCAGCAGCACATGCATCACCTTGCAGAATGATGATTAAGTCTTCGGCCACCAGAGGCAGGGTCTGGCCCCAGATGATAAAAAATTAAAAAAGCAGAGCATTACCAAGAGACACCATAATGATTTAGATACCTCCAGTGAATTCACACAGGCAAGAGTAACTTGTTTTTTGGACTGATGTGAAGGTGCTGTAGATTTTGAAGGGCTAACCTGTGCCTGCTGTCCAGAAGACAGCTCTGTCTCTCAGCTGAAAAGCATACATGGGCTGTCGGTGATCACCAGTTTGGCACAGAAGCCAGACTAAATTAATGGCTTGTGAACAGCTCTTCATGCTCATGTGAACTCACTGTAGCTACATGGTTTCTCTGCTGTACCATTTAGGATCATCCTCCCTGCACAGTAAATAATTTACTGTCCCCTTTTCAAAGAGGACTTCCTATAGTACAGAACACATGGAAAATCATCATGGCTGACAAAAATCTAGCTTGTGAAAGAGTTCTTGCACTTTCTGACTATAAATAAGTTATGTCCTATTCACAGGAACTTAGTGTAACTACAATATTTAGCTGCCATGGTATTCAGTATCATCTTGCCTGCACAGTAAATAATTTATCTGTTTATTTCCACAGGGGACGTCCTATGAGCGAGTTTGAATGGCAGCTGATTGCATGCACAGTATGTACAGCCCCAGCAAGGACTAGCAGCAGCCCTGCGAGAGCAGCCCTGGTTACTGCTGCTGCTGCAACAGCTGAGAAGGGAACACAGTGCCTGTTGATAGGCTTTTTTTAGGGGAGCATCCACAGCTGCATGTGTGCTGGGATAGCCCCCAGGATACCTTCAGCAACCTGACAGCTCTTCTCAGTGCCTCAGGTGAGCCTGCAAGGAGCGAACAACGGATCCACTGAGGGTAAAGTTTGCTTGTTCCATATTCATCTTTCAAACTCACTATGAGGCATCTCAAGGGAATGTTAGAAAGTCATTCACGTATCTCTATGATATTTGATTTTTTAATTTTTTTTTTTTAATCAGATCACTGCTGTTTTACCAGGAATATCCGCAAGCATTTTGTGTGCTTGGGGTTTCCAACTCCTAGTCCTCTCTTTGCCACTAAGTGTATGATCCTAAATAAGGAGCAATTATCTCTGACATGATAATATTTCCTCACTCCTCAAGGAGGCTGAGAGTCTGAACTAATGTTTTTAAAGCACTTTGCATGAAAGATTATAGCTGCAGCTTACAGATTTGCCTGCTGCTTCTTTTCCTTTTGACTGATGATGCATTTTTGTGCACCATGTTTGCTGTGTGTCTGTCACTGTGCTGTGTTGGCCTTCACCAAGATGTGTTTTATTCCAAGAACTCTTTCTGAAAACAGGGGACAAGTCCATATCCAAAGCTGGCTACCCCAAAGGATCAGGTCCCACCTGCACACTTTATGCCTTAAGTGCTCCTGAAATCCCTTGCAGCAGTGCATGGTCTAATGTGCTTCTCAGAAGAATTAAGGAGAGTAGATTCTGTTGCTAGATGAGCAAATTAATCTGATTTATAAACTTCATACATCTCTATTGCTTATAGAACATCACACAAAAATGCACAGTTGAATTAGCAGGTTACTAATGTGCTCCAAATGAGGATTTGTCACCAATGTAATGCAAGTCTTTTGAACTTCTACACTAACTCACAACATTCAGCGCTTTGCATAACTTCTGAGCGTACTGCTTTAGGCTTTAAAACATTAATTTGGACTGTGACTTCAATGAGATCTGCTTTCTTCTCACAGCAATTGTTCAATTCAACTTAATTCAATTAAGCTACAACTGTTTATGTCAGTGTAATTAGGAGGAGAATCTAGCCTGATAAAATACAACATGACTTAGAAATTCAGTGCTTAGGCTGCACTTTAGAATACAGTCACATGATGAGGTACAGGTAGCCTTGCTTTCCTAGTCTGCCAATGTTACCAACTCAGACAAACAGCCAAGACAAAAAATACAATTGTTTGGAGACTCTAGAATTCCTTATTGACCTCCTTAATCAGCAAAACCAGATTTTATACTGGAATGGAAAGTAATGGTCCTGCCAAGTTCATTTTATTGACATTCTAACACTTTTACACAGTATGTGAGTCCCCACTGGCTTGGAAAATTCTGGTGGCTTTTTATTGAAAGTAGTCTCAGTTTATATTAAATCTACAGAGACATTTGCCACTTCACGTACTTTGGAAGACATTTTGATTACTATATTATTAGTTTCAGAATCATGAAAGTTTTGCCTTACAATGAGATGAATTACACTTAGTATAAGTAAAGCTGTGCATTTTGCAAGTAATGTGGGTTTCTCTTGTTGCTTGAGCAATAAATTACTCCTGGAACCCAGGCACAAGTCTGCCCAGAGGAGATAATCAAAATGGATACTGTGCAAAAGCTATGCCAGAGTGCCACAGAATGAAAATTTTACTTCAAAGAAGGCTAAATAGAAAAATAGGAAGTAGAGAAGAGTGAAAATTTTTCTTTTGGTTTTGATGCTTGCCTGGTCATGTAATTTGAAGTGTTTTGCTTCACCTGAAATGGAACATTAAGCTTTCCTTCCTTATCAGATCTTTCCTTGCCTTTAACTTGCACAGTTCCCTAACAGAATGATAAAAGTTCATTTTATTTTTATAGTCTCAGCCCATTATCCTCCTTACATGTGTTTTCTCAAGGAATCAAATCCAAACTAAACATGGAGACAGCTTTGTTTATGCACAGCTGTTTGGTTTTTTTCTGACCCTTGTTATCAAGGAAGTTTACTGTCTAAGTGAAAAAGGTTTCATCTCCTAAGAATGCCATAATATACTTGTGCAGATCATAACAGGGACCCTGGTATTAACTGTGGCACCAATTTGTCAGATTGAAAGTAGGTGAGCAGAGATGAGCACTGGTT
The DNA here is from genome assembly GCA_013397865.1 of Struthidea cinerea. Lineage (NCBI taxonomy): Eukaryota > Metazoa > Chordata > Aves > Passeriformes > Corcoracidae > Struthidea > Struthidea cinerea. The sequence continues at coordinate 1,225,855 of VZTI01000933.1, read as the reverse complement.
ACTGGGCAGTAGAATTACAGTCTTAAACCCCAAACAGGCAAAAAGGCAGTCTACATCAGAAAAATCCTACGGTCTGATAAACAGAGTGGGCACAAGGAAAAGAGATTATATTCTATGGGGAACTGGCACATATGGCACATTTCAGTGCACAAGATCCACTGTGCCCCCAAGATCACTTTAGTTCACCAGCCAAGCCTCTCTCTTTGGTATGGTCTACTGAGCAACATTGCATATGAGCTTAAGACTATGCACTTTATAGTTCCAAGGCAGCAAACAATTTTTTTAACAGATTCACCCCTGAAAGAAAAATTAAATAATTTATCCTTACAATTCTTTCTTTCCAAAAAAATGTTAAAAAGAAATAGTGACATTGATACCGAGGTTTAGCTCAGTTTCTTTAATGTTTTGGGCAAGCTTTTCCTGTGAGACTCTTAGTTCTCCCTGCTTTGTCATCCTCCTGGAGAATTTACTCAAATAACTTGGGGCAGGAAAGGAAACAAACCCAAACTGTAAATGCACACCAACAGCTATTTGATCTAACTGCATAGCTCTGAAAAACCACTCCCAATACCTGCTTATAGTCAGCTTAGAAAGCAGAGTTGACGAAGAAACGGGCTCTTGTCCAACACATTTTCCATTCAAAGCATTTGACAAGTATTAGCTAAACAACCATTGTAATGTGCCCACAAGACAAGTAATAAATGGTTTTTACAGACAGAGGTAGGGGACAGGATTTGGCTGACTTGCCAGTGGCCACTACGAGAAGAAGCTGCAGAACGCAACACAATCTCTGAATTTCCCAGCTCCACTCACCAGGAGCCCATTAGTTATTTATTCACACTTAGAAAAAGGATTCACATCTCTTCTGGGGGTCAGCAGGAGTTAAGGCGTGGCAATGAATACAGAGAGTCCATCTCTCCCCCATCTTTTGGTAGCACAGTTATGACCAGGACCCCCCTGTCCTGCCCATGCAGGGGGTGAGCCCCTCCCTGCCCAGCCCGGCTCTGCCACACGCACACAACTCTGGGTGAGATGGAAGCTGCTGGCTCCGGGCACTTTGAGGTGCCCCGTGGTACCTCAGCATTGACACAGTGCACAGGGACGGGAGAATCCATCCACTTTCTGCACGTTTATTTTAGCCCTGAATTATGCAAAGCTCATCACAGCCCTTGTGTCTTTGGGAGTCAGCGGTGGGGTTGAAAGGCTGAACCTGCAGGTGAATTGTGAGAGTCTTTGGAGAAGCAATTATTCTGCACTGACAGGCACAAATTTTAAATTGCGAGGGTTGAAATTATGGTACAGTTCCGATTATGTTTCTGGCAGTTCCACACTGTCTCGTTGAGAAATTTAAAAATAAAAGGTGACAAAGACTGCACATTTTCCCTCAAAATAGAAATTATTCAGTAATATTAAAAACACATGAGCAGCAGTCAGGGTTCCCACAATTCTGTGACATTCTTGTCTTTGGCAATTTCTATTGAATTCAACAGGAGACTCAAAAGTCTTCCTACCTGTCTCCTTTTTTTTGGTAATAGGTGGTTATAGCTGTAACAAAAAATATAACAAAACAGTCAAGCAAATGTGAAAAGCTAACAGCAAAAATAACAGGCCTTGGCACAGAATGTATTAAAAATTAAAAATTCAATGTTTTTGTCTTACAACAGTGTCTTGGGAACACTAATAATAGGTGCCTCCTTTCTCTCTGAAATGAGTTTTCCCTTCTTTGCACATGATCTGACGCAGGACTTTTGCCTAACTGCAATATCTAGATGGAAAGTAAGTGAAAAAAGGAACCTTTGTCTGCTATTTTGAACACAGAAATTCTGTCTGTAGAAGGGATGATTAAAATGCTCTGTGTGGCAATGATACATGAGTGACTGTCTCCCTGACAACAACGGTAATGCTGATATGAATAAAAACCCAGGTTTACATAGAAGTTTGGAGTCTCAGGTCTTAGAAATGTCAGAAGCAGCTGAGCAGCTGACCATTGAGTATTGTTATTGATTTCTTAATTATCAGGTATGCAACACTGATACTCTGTTTATTCTATTTTTAGTTCTCTTTTTCTGTTGCTATCTCAGAAAAATGTAACAATTCTAGAACTGTGACTCTAACAGCCTCATTTTTCCCAGTACGCCCTGTTAGATCCAAAGTCTGATACATTTATTGCTTTGCAATTTCTTAACTGATTCATTACATCAAGGAAGGACATTATTTGCTTTTCTTTATTGCCACAAGACATATTTCTATCAACTAATTGCATTGGATATTCACATAATTACCCCTGCTTTCTGGGAAAAAAACCATACAAAGTTAATGTTGTGTAACTCTGGGCAAATTATGCAATAAGAACTTTTGAAGACCTCTGACAGGAAAGGTGCTTTATTTCTGCAAAATACGCGTTTCGGCTTCAGAGCCAATTGCTTTTTTCAAGGTTTAAATCAAGCAGCATGCATCCATAGCTTCATTATGGCTGAGAAAGTATGTGTTTGTGAGCTGTAATCAATAAATAAGCACCGGTTCCCTGAACTAAAATATATCTATGCATATAAATTGCAATCCAGAGGCTTCTCGGGCTGCACAGCCTCAGTGTCTTGCACCTGCCGAGCACTGGCTGAGGAATATGGGATTGTCTGGGACTGTCTGGTATGCTGGGGTGAGTACAGGCAATGCCCCGTTGCAGTGGGCAATTGTTCAGCAGATAGCGTATGGGGCTGAGCAGCTGCAGCCAGGGTTCTGCCAAACCCTGGATGTTGAGATTTTCTGCGAAGCTAAAATGTCAAACAGCAACTGGAGCAAGGTCTCCCGCTTCTTCCAGAGCTATCCTAACGACTGGGGAGAGTCAGGCTCTCCTTACAGCTTGTGCCTTATCTCCGAAGTGTATACAAATCAGGAATATAATGCACAAAACATTTGGGGTAAATCCACATGTCTCCCCAAATGCTGTGCTGAGACTCCACCAGCACCATGCACAGACAGAGGGATTATCTCTCAATCCCACCACGTTCCTGCTCCAATCCCTACCTGTGCCAGCCTAACTGGGTTGCTAAAGAAGCAGGGCACCCACCTCACAGAGGGAAATGAGCAGGAGCTCTAACTGTGCTGCAGAGTTATAATTACACTTTCAGCAGCCTGGCTTCTAGGAACGTGCCCCTGGCAAGACAAGGAGCCACTGGGCTGGAGCAGCTTCCCGTGCACCCGGCAGAGCGCTGCGGGCGCGGCCCTCACCTCGGGGCTGCTCCCAGCGCTGCCCGGAGCCCGGCAGGCTCCGAGAGCTCGGCACAGTCGCAGGAGACACGGCAGCCTCGGGGCTCTGTGCTCGGCACGGGATGGCGCTGAGGTGCGCAGAGCTGCACAGAAAAAGGCCTTCAGCTCTGCCAAACTACCCCCATCTTTTTTCTTGCTTTACATATCACACGGCAGCAGACTTTTCCCAGGGGCCAGCAGGAAATCACACATCGTTTTCCTCCACTCCCAGCGGCGTTAGTCATATACACACAAACACATGAGCTGCAGCAGAAGCAGGCTGGCCCAAGATCGCCTTCAGAAGTGCCACCGAGACACCGGAGGCAGAAAACGACTCAAGGGGGGCACGTTGGCCTTGCTGCTGCCGGATGCTCGCTGCAGCCCAAACCTGCTCTCTGGGCCTTGCATCCGGGCAAGATCTCTGGGGGAGCTGCCTTTACAAAGAAGTTCCTGCAGCGATTGGTGACAAATGAGAAGGAAATTATCCATATGGCATCAACTGTCATTTTAATGGGCTACTTATCACACCATTGCTCCTCATGTCTGCTGTAGCAGCGCTGAGGTGCCTAATTGTTCTGAGCACTGTGCTAACACAGGGAAAGGTGACTCCCCGCATGCTAATCATCTTTCACAAGTTATGCTGGATATTCCTTTAGTTAAGGGGTGTGGGGAAAAACCTGTCTCTAAATGCATTGCTCAATTTTCAGATACAGCTTTGATAGTAAAAGAAAAATAATTAGTAGCTTGGTCCCTGGCACCTGAAAATAATCATTTCGCAAGTTTGCTTTGAATACTTACTTCCAAAGTGTCTATTCAGAATACACTAATATAATTTCTAGGAGATGGCTAGAAGATAGAAAGCTAAAGCTTTTTTTCTTTTCCTTTGTTATGGAAAGGTACCTCAATCTAAAAAAACCTCGACATAAGAATAATAAAATCATACTAAAATTAAAGTAAATGAAGTTCAATTTTGAAATATTTGCTAGAAACAACAGTAATACACATTAATTTAATGAAATTAGATTTTAATTAATTTAATGAAATTAAAAGCTACTGTAAATTTTTATAGTAGCATAAAAGACAGTAGCATCAAAAGATAACTACAGCATATGCTTGCTTGTGTAGCTGGTATTTTCAGTTGATTTTAGCATAGCTACTACTGCTTTTCAAACCATGCACAACTGGGCTTTACATGGAGGCTTTGGCAATGCTTAGTCCAGTTTGGTATAGGAGTCTCTCTCCTACAAACCTGGAAATGGGAACCATGATGCTTGCAACATTTGTCTCCTCTGCCTTTAGGCTACAATTGCAGCATCACTTGTAGTCCTCTGGACTTCCTAACCAGGACACAGAGGTGGGACCCAAATCATTGTGATGAACATCACAACAAAGTCAAAGTGAACACTTCAGACTTGGAACTCTTTGCTATAAAGCATTTATGAAGGAATTCTGAAGGCTGAATTAATTCATTATAACCATCTGATCACAGATAATTCACAATAAACAGGAGGAAAACCAGCTGAACAGATTGTTTGGATTTCTTTGCCAGACTCTGGCCACAGCAGCCTCAGACCTTCCATGTTTGCGTGCTCAGAGCACTTTGTCAAACGCAGCCGAGGCGGCAAAGTTGACAGGGGTGGATGCTCTATTGCCTAACTCCCAGCGGAGGGCTACTGCAAGTACAGCCAGTGGAAGTTTTCCCACGTATTTCAAAGAGTGGCAGGGTTGTTATTCAGTGTGAACCGTGACACAACCACAGGCTCTGCTATTGCAGACCTGTTAAGTAGATTGGTCCCTTGAGCATAAAAGGTTCTTCAATGAGCAATGAATGTTTTTCAAACAACTGTGAATGTTTTTCAAGAACTGCTGCACCTACCATTTTTTAAAAGAACAAAAAGGCTTCAAGTTTTCCTTAACAAAGAACAGCTATTGAGTTTTGTTCCACTATGCCCTTTTTTCCAGTTGATAAACACTTGCTGTTAAATTTCTTATTTGCCCATCCCATTTTTTTTTTTTTTGGTGAAGGCTAGAAACCATGATTTTGTTTCCATTTTATATTTGTGGCTACCTTATGCTGAGTTCTCTTCCTGACAGGTTTTTATTTGAACCAAAATAGTTTTCCATGGTGTTTCTTTCCCTGATTGATCTAACTTAAAGTGATAACAGTTCCTCTTGCCCTTTCCAAGTCACACAAATAAAGCCTTTCTGCTTTGCTCCCATATGATACTCCCCACGTCAGTCATTACCTCATTCCTAATCCTGTTGCACATCTTCTTTCATGTACCTGGGTGAAGAAGGCATCATATAATTTTTCAGGATAACTTTTGCATAGGCTATCATCACACCATACATCTATCACAACTGTATTTTGTAAAACTGAACCATTTTTGCACTTACATTTTATAAATTATACTGCAAGTTTTGTGTCTACTCGTGCTTGTGGCTGGTGAGATCTATAAGGCAAATATTCCATTGATTTTGATGCATTCAGCTGGAGCTTAGCTATGAGACTGAACATAGCATTTTAAAGATATTTTATTTTTCTAGGGAGGGATTTCCTCAGTCTATTTGTCTTAATATTGGATATGCCTTTTAAGTATTGGTAAAAGACCATTCCTTTTTTGAGCAAAAATGCAAATATCATTTCAGGGAATTAAACATTTCTATTAGAGGCTATAGAGACACCATCACCAAAAATTTTGACTGGATCTACTTCTGCCTACAGCCCTTTGCATTTCTCATGAGCGGCATTTTTAGGTACCCTCCATCTTTCCAGGAAATAAGGATGACAGTGAAGTATAAAACTGTGGGAGATCCTCTCATCACCACTAATATCTAATTTCTAAACATCCTTGGTTAAAACTGCTGTTTTTAAAACAGGCTGTTGCAGAGTGACAAAGAATTGCTTTATTTTCTCTGCTGCAGCGAAGAACAGGCCTGTGTTAATTTATCTGGAATAAACATGCATACAGCCCACATTGTGCTCCGACACCGTTGTTTACAGTTGTTGGCTCTGTGTGCTTTGCTGTAGAGTTGCCTGTTACAGATGTGTGGGGTGCTAGAAAGGCCAGGCTTTGCTGGCAGCAGGAGGCAGCTCTCGCTGTTGTCTCCCAGCTATTTTCATTAGGTCTTATTCATGTGCCCCTGAGAGTGAGAGAGTCAAAGTCATCTGCCCGCTGGTTATTATGCTGCTGCACAAAGGGGTCCTTCAGCCTGCAACAGCAGGCTGAAAACAAGACTTGATAAATTGTTGTGGCCCATCCTATTCCTATTTACTATCACTGCAGCTGTCTGAGGCTGAAGTTAACACCCACATCTGCATATTACCAGGGTGTTTTTACACCCAAAACCAGAACAAAAGCTCCATGCATGGAGACCACATATCAAGAAATCCAAGCAAGTCTGAAGTTCTCTCATGTAGTTTATTCAAGCGTTGGAAAGATCTTTCAACCACATTTAAAATCTAACTCCATGTTCAGTGCAATTTCTCTCCCCTGGTTGGTGTCACAAAGCTGAATATATCATTGGGCTCAAGTTTTAGTATTAATAGAAGCTTGTGTCAAAACAAGTACTGAAAACTACTTTAGCTAATTGTAACCAATTAGAAGACACTGCTAATCAAAATATAACCTGGCTCATGGGCTTTTCCTGTATGCCACAAACCCCAAAATTACTGTACCAATAAATGCACAAAATTTCCTATGGTCTGCAGCATGAATATATCCACCTTCAGGTGTGTACTGGGAACAACAGGTCACAGTAGCTTCCCGGCTCACTGAAAATGATTCTACAGCAGTTATTTATATTTGTTAGAAACAAAACGCACAGCACCTACCAAACGGAAATGAAATCTCTCTGTTGCTACTGGAGCAGCTATCACTGGGTAGCTGACTGTACGTTAGAAACTACATTACTTTCAAAGCTGCATTTGCTTCTGATATATATCTTTTCAGTCTGACACGATTCAAAGTGTTTTATCACATGCAAATCCCTACACCAAGGAAGACAAAATCAAATATGCAGTACAACGTCAGTGATGACTAGTCAAGCAGCAATACATAGAAAAGCATTAGGAGTCATCTCGAACTGAAGTTTGCAAAGCAATGCTGATGAGCAGGAGGCAGATTTCATGGGCTGCATTAATAAGGCAGGTTATTATTCCTTTTTCTTCAACCTTGGTAAAGCCTCAGAATGGGTACAGTCCAGAGCCTGACACACAATTTTCTTTTTTAATTGTTGAGGGAATCTTTGTGTAAGGTTTTAAGAAGAGGTTACACAAGTATTTCTCAGAGATGAAGTAGATTGTCTTAAAGTTGTACTGAAAACTCTCCAGACGGTCCCTCCAAGTCCTATATAACCCTATTTACATCTGTGAATATTAAGGTCAGTGTTCCAGGTTAAGAATAAGCCAAAAGCAATTGCAAGAAAGAATGCCAAAATAAAGCCAGAAAGCTATTGCTACACTAATAGATTTTTGTGCATTAACCTAATATTGGTTTTAATGACTGCTGCATTAAGCCTTTTCACAATGATTGGTATTTAACAACTGTTTATAAATTACCCACATGTGCTTTAATGTACTGAAATTTAAGATCAAAAATCCTGTGTCCTCACTACGAACTCCATCTAATAATGCACATCATTTTCCAGAACTTAATTATAAGATGACAGCCATATCCTTCCTGAAAACAAAGGGCTTGATCATCCTGCTGGTGTTCTGCACTAAGGGCCCTTCTCTTCGGGCTAATTTTGGCAGAGATAGATGCTCTCTCTGCCCTGGCAGGGAAGGATTTCTGCAGGAGCTCATGCACTATCACAGAGCCAGTCTGCCAGCATAACCCTAAATGGGCCTGACAGCTCTGTGTCCCAGGAGCTCCTGACCTTGCAGAAGCGGGTCTGCTGCGGCTTTCCTAGGTCCTGGGAGAGGCGTGACCGCCCCCAGCCCGTCCTGCCCTGATCCTCTGCAGCGCCGAGCGGAGCCCGGGCTGAGAGCACCTCTGCTGCTGAACACACGCCGACACGGGAGCAGCTGCAAGGGGCGGATGGAGCTGATTCATCGCTTGCCTTCGGGATTTCACAGGCGCAGCTCCAGCTTCCAGCCAGGGCTGTACAGATACAAACCAAGCCCTGATGTCTAAATGCACCCTCCCTGCAAGCACCTCAGCCTGATTCAATTAACAGGTATAGGAGACATTGAATCTAATTCCCTCCTGCAGATCTATCATCCAGCTGCCCATAAACAAGCTCCCCGTTTAAGTGGCATCGTCAGCCCACACACAGTTAGACCTGGAGTTACAGCCCATGAGCACTGGTGAGTAATTTATTTTCCACATTTACCTACATGTGGATGTCAGGCTATCAGGTAATAAAGCCAAAGCAGCATAAGGTCAGCACAGTTATTCAAACTTGCTAATAGAAAATCTCAGTGAGTAGTTTACTCATTGCCTACAGAGGGAGGGAGGGAGTAGTCTAAGCAATGTTACAGCACATCTGTATTGAGGCTGCAGTTTACTCCTGGAAAGCAAGCATGAGGGTGTCTTCCTGGGACACGGCTTCTTGACCAGTCCTCCTGCTGCAGAAAGGACCTGTAGCTGTCAAGAGGCAGGAGGACGACAGGTTTAGTCTTGGGAGCAAAGTGGTATCAGCCATAGAGAAGAGGAATGAATCCTACAATGCAATATGAGGCACCCAGCCTAAATAAACACAGCATGTCCAGCAGCTGGGCAGCAGGGGACAGAGGCTGGGCTGGTTTGGAGGAAAGGTGGCTCATCCTTGCCCTCATGGCAGCCACAACAGTGTTCCAATTTCACAGCACTAAGGCTGCGGAGAGCTCAGCTGCCCTGTGACTGTGCAGTATGTGTGTCCACAGAGGTCCTCCTGGGAGGAGATGTTGCACCCCCAAGGTCCCTTAGACCAGGAGCCAAGACAAGCTTTCTGGATCTCTGAGATTTCTCCTGCCTCCAGTGTCCTCTAAACAAACCAGAGTGATTCCCCGGCTTGTGTGGGTTGCCCTGCTTCCAAGGCTGTGGGTAGAGTGCTCATTTCACAGGGGAACTTGCACAGAGATCTAAAATCTCCAACTATGAAATCCTTCCTATTAAAATTCTATAGGAAGAAAAAAGCTGAGTGGGAGAGTTGCTATCCCAGATTTATCAGAGGAGAGGTTTGAACTAAAATAAAACTTCTGGATAAAGCAAAATATGTAACTGGGTCCTTGGTAGGTCAGAGTATACAGTACATAGCAACCAGGTGGAAAGGGCTCCATGGATTCTGTTGCATTTACTGCTCAGCTTCTGAAATCCTGAAGTGGCTTCAGGGGAGCTTCCCTCCAGCTGATGACCATCCTGCCAACACCACAAAGTGAATTTCACCCTCTTTAACAGTACTCGATGCCCATCTTCCAGGGAAGAGCCTCGGTTTCCTGTGTTTCCTCCAGCTTTGGCAGTGCTGGTTGCGACCTGTCCCCACCCCAATGCCCTGGGGAGGTCCCCCTTCACCTGAAACACAAATGCAGAGAACATGAGATGTGGCAGATGAAGCCCACAAGAAAGAAAAGGCTGAGGGGAATGACGGGACCTACAGCACATTTCACCAAGAGGAGTTTTGCACCTTAGAAATGCTACCAGCTTTTCTTTCCAGCAGGCTTCAGGGGAGGGTTGGCCAGGGCCAGGAGATAACATTTATTACAACTCAGTCCCTTCCCCAGAAGAGTCAAGGATGTTTCATGAACATGCTGAATTACCAACTACTGGTCTGAATAACTCTCGACCTGAAAAAAAGCAAGCCAGCAAGGCTTTTCAAATGCTATGTCAAAGTAGATGGGAGATTTTTGTTAGAATACAGCACACATTACTACAACTCTTCTAGTGCCCACTGAGCTGAAGTGGCCTGAGATAGTCTGTGCTCAGCATGAGAGATCTCTTTTACAAAGAACCCAATATGCAGCATTTTCTCTGTAAAAGCAATGAAGAGCACAAATTCTGGTTCTTCACACCATTTTCTGGACTCGCAGCTGCTTTGACACAGTTGCCAGAGGTGCAATTCACAGTCATCTCAGCCCAAAAAATGAGCCTAAGTCTCACAAATCAATACTGCTGCTTTGATGCTCTGCACCTTTCTAGGTGTTTCACAGAGATCCCTGGGTGAAGAAACAAAAAAGAGACACCTACAAAAAAGAGACACCAGTTAATACACCCCCCATGAAGTGTGACCCTGGCTACAGCTTTGAGGTGTTGTTATGATGATTGTTTGCAGTAATTGAGCTCAATGGAGGCTTTCGTGTTCAGCACACTGCATCATCTCCAGGGAGTTTCCTTTACAACACTTATAAATGAGAAAACAAGATAACTTTAGACTGCACAGCTGCAGGGTGCAGGAGGAAAGCAATAAAATAACACAGAATTAATACATTCATTCAAAGGCCACTGAGTTGTAGTGCATAGATTTAATGAGGCTGGAACTCTAAATGGCTAACAAGTTAAAAAAAAAAATCATTATGCCTTCACACCCCACATCCAGCCTCCTCTGCTAATCTCCCAGGAACTGTAGCAGGCAAGGCTTCCCACACTTTGTAGGTCAGCACCTACTCTAAAATTCATCTGTTTTAGTGAAAATAGAGGGCAGGCACTGGGGACCTGCTCCTTGACCCCAACTCTACAAAGCCACATATTTGGACATTGTTGGGGTTTTTTCCTAACGCTCTGCATTTTGCACCTGGCAAGGCTGAAATGCAGTCACACCACACAGGTCGAGCTAATGCTCCCCCTCAAAGCTGTGCCCAGGCTCTTACAGCCGTGCTGGAATGCCCTGGCTGTTGGGATGAACTAGGAACTCACGGTTTAGATATATGCACTGCTCATATAGATGTTGCAACTAAATCAGGTAAAAGAGTAGTACACCTCCTTGGCTAAGACACTGATATACTGTAGGGTTTTCAGCTACTAGGAGAACACTGAACAGAGTAAATTTTTATGTGTTAACATCCTATTACTGACACAAATTCCTGGATGCAGGCTGTGGTGGACACTGTCCCTGGCCAGGTATGTGGCAGCCCCTGGGTACCCAAAGAGCCAGATCCAGCCATTCCTCCCTACCCTCATCCTCACCTTCCTGGGCACAAAACTTTTGCTTCCACAGAAAAATCCCCATAAATGTGTTTTCCCTCCTTGAGGAAGGGGAGGATCATTGCAGGCAACAAGTAAGTGATACAGTATTTTGAGCATAAGGCAGCTGTAATTCAGTCTGGTCAACCTAGGATAAGAACCTAAGCAGGATGGAAGTGGGGGAAGAAACCTGATTTTTTTCAGAAAAAATTTGCTAATATGGCTCTTCAAATAACAGATGTGTATCACAGGAACACTCAGGCTATTGCATCAAGGGGGAGATGGGACTCTTCATCACATCACTGCAGTCCTGAGTCAGAGCCCACAAGTCACTACACTGCCTTGTACTGGGCTGGCACCCTGAGCAACAGAACTCCTGCAGCGCTTTCTGCAGGGCAGCTGTAGTAACATACAGCTTTCTGGATTTCTGAGGAATTGAAGTCCTCCTAGGTTTTCAAATATCATTCAGTCTTCATTTCTGTCTTGTACAGGCTTCTAAAGGTAGCTGATTTCAGTTTGAGCAGTGACTTTCACACAAACTAAAATACCTACAATCTGCTGACATGAAAGCTGTTTATATAAAACAGATTATTCCATGCATACAATATGTTTATTTAGAACTGGTATTCTTATATGTATATAAAGATATGAAAATTTTCTCTACTGGCAGTATGATTGTCTCCATGTGTATTAGTTATCAGTTTTAGTAGCAGGGAGAGCTACAAGGGTGGCTTCAGTGAGAAGTTACTAGAAGCTTCCCAGTGTCCGATAAAGCCCATGTCTCCAAGAGAGACCTGCCACTGGGTCAAGGCTGAGCCCATTCACAAAGGTGGTAGCACCACTGGGATAACAGATTTAAGAATGAGAAAAAACCCTGCACAACATCAACTTCAGTCAGAGAGAGGAGTGAGAATATGTGAGAGTAACAACCCTGCAGACATCAAGGTCAGTGCGGGAGGACCTCCAGGCACTAGAGCAGATTCCCCTGCAGCTCATGGTACAGCCATGGTGAGGCAGCTGTGCCCCTGCAGCCCACAGAGGTCCATGGTGGAGCAGAGACCCACCTGCAGCCCATGGAAGACCCCCCCACATACTCAGTACAGCACCCTGTCCTACACCACCCCATGAAAGGGCTTGGGGGAACAGAGACACCCCCTGCTCCCAGGGCAGCTCTCCAGCTGCCTCACACATCACCCCTGCCACTGGAGGCCCCTAGGCTCGGTGCTAGTGCTTTTGGAAATTAGTAATGCACCAAAGTCTCCCACAGCAACCTCTGCCATGGTCAGGTGCTCAGTTTTTTACAAAGCACTGAGTCCTTATGTTTGGCTGGACTTCCAACACCAGGTAACATCCCATAACAGAAAGCACCTCGCACACACGCACAGAACTTACTCCAGGCTTTGTCACTGACTGGAACAAAACACTGCTTGGTCAGGAAGCACAGCCCATCTGAGGGACGCAAACCTCAAGTTGTTTATCCCAGATGTGTATCTTTCCAGTATTTATCACTTCTATAATCTACTGCCCTAAAAAGGATTATTTATAATCCATGGGGACATTTTGTGAACTCCCAAGGAGCAGGCAAAGACACAGAGTATCCCACAGGTTGTGGACAGGCTGTGAGTGACCTGAACTATCTGAAATGTCATAGCCCCAAGTGACAACATAAATACCTAAAAACCTGCTAGCAGGAAACAGCAAAAATAACCAGGTCAATAAAAAATACACAGAATATTTCCAGCATCAAGTGAACAAAGTTGAATAGGCTTGCAAAGCCTGGATCTGAAGGTAACTCAGATCTGGGTTTTGAAAATTATAGATTCTTCATTTCCATAAATTTAATCCTAGTTCAGCTGGATAGGTTATTTCTGGTAGCATAGCTTGAGTGTGCCAGACTTTCAGTCCATGCACCCAAGGCATCTTTACAATCTTAGCACAGCAGGTTGCCTAAGCTCTGTGCTGGCAGTAGAGACAACCCATAACATAGTGGCAGTCCGTATCTGGTTTCTAAATATAGTTTAATTCTACTGAAGACTTGAGAACTTTCCTACAGAGGTTAACATCGCTTCCTTGCAGACTGCTGTAAAATATATATATACACACTCACAGAGGTAAACACACTCAGTGTAGGTGCATCTGACTCCATTAAAAATATGTGCCCACTGGGCTGTGAATAGAAAAATTAATTCTGCATGAAAAGGCTCTTGTGTTTTTAGTGACAAACCCTCTTAGATAGATAGCAAAGGTATATTTAGCAGTCTGCTATTCCAACACTATCACACCCATACCCCAAACAACCTTTCTCTTTACTCTCCCTCTAGCTTTCTATTGTCCCAGGAAGTGCAATTCCTGCCATCAAGGCGGCTTTACAGATGCCAAAGCCAACCCCACAAAATTGGGGTTTATCCAGATGAAAGCAAGCAAAAAACTGCTTTAAAATCCATTGCACAGTCTGTCCATGGTATGGCCAGCACAGACCTGAGAGTGGTGCAGGGACACTGTATGGAGCACACTGAATACAACTACGCCATGAGTGGGACTGATGGGCTGTGGAAGTGCCCCAAGAGCTGCTCCCGTGCCTGGTGGGGACCCTGAGCACACACACCATGTCCAGCCCAGTAAAATCACTATACCCAGTGATATTGCCAGACTTCTACCATCAACACGTCTAAATCATCACAATCTTTAGGGGGTGTTTTTTTTTTATAAAAAAACCCCCAAACCTAACACCAAGAGTTTAGTTTGTCCTCAGCTGGGATTTACTGTGATTTGTGCCCACATGCTACAGTGTACGGTTTGTCAAGTCCTGTGAAACACAGAAGGGGACTCAGAGTTTAACACAAGTAACACTCACTCTAAGTGTGTGGTTATTATGTGACAAGCAATATTGCTGCTGGGGGATGTTTGTTTTTAAATGGAGCATGGTTTACACTTCCTAGCAGCAGGCATGATTTCTGTTAAGCATTACATTTGCCCCAAAATTAGAATAATTTACTCCAGAGCACACACAAGATTTATCTCAAATCTACATCTCTTCCGTGTTCTGTTCAGAGGGTGCCTATTTATCCCAGTACTTCTGCATAAACCTCTTTAAATGAGCCATTTCCAAGAAAGGCTAAAGTTTCCTTTTGGTGTTGTCTGCAGGCTAATCCAAATAAGAGAAATACCAGTCTTACTATGGAAAGAGAGAGACGAGATGGAGAGAGCAGTTGAACACACTTCCTTTGGAGAAAACAAAGATTGGCTTGTTCTTCACAGTATTGTGCAGTGCTTAGTGCTATCTTCATCTTGAACCATTCAGTCTCTCTCTTGCCAGTGCTCTCTCCTCTTTAGTATCTCCTCACATCTATTTCTGTCTACGGTCAGAAAAGGCCAGACTGAGACACAAGCAACTTCCAGCCCCCAGGTAATGCAACCAGCCGCTGTACACTGCCCGATGGGGCAGCAAAGGCTTCTTTGTCCTGAAGGGCCTTGGTTTTGTTTTTAAAATATCTCATATGCTAATGACAGATTAAAGGAATAACCATGGGCTTGTCAGCACGTGGTCACATAACCTATTACTGAATGACTATGTCACTCTGGCAAGACACTGCTTTCCCCAGTGGGGAAATTTTCAGGAGTTGCACAAATTCTCCATTTGCTGAGACCCTTTGGGCTCATGGCTTTGCACTGCAGAGGAACTGGGAGGTTTTCACTCAGGATGACAGGAGGAAATTATCAAAATGCTCCTTGGCAGCAGTGGAGCAGCACATCCAGCACCTTGTGGCTCTGTGAAGGGGAGCTAGACCTGCTGTCCCTAAGCAGCAAGACAGAAAAGCTGCTTTTATAGCAAGACTCTTTCTTCTTTTGTACCTCTGCCCAAGCTGCTGCCAGTAGATACTGCCAGGGATTTCAATAGCTGTTTTGAATCAGTGCCTGGCAAAAGCACAGGCAGGTTGAACCTGAACATCCTCTATGGAGCTGTACTGATGTTTCAGCATATTCCTGGTCTCGCTCAGCCCACAGACAGAGCTGCACTTTCCCATGTGTGAGATAAGGGAGCCTGAAGAATACATAAGCAGTGTGTGTATTCCCTGTCCAGTGCTGTCCTCCTTGCGCTCCTTCCACTGTTGCCACCATTGTGTACACAGTTGTCCAAGTTTACTTCTGCTCTGCATCTGTACAGTTGTTCAGATGTTCACTGGAAAATGAGACAAACACAAGCCAACAGCTGGTATTTCCCTTTCAGACTGGGACTCCATTTTCCTCAGACCCTGAGGACAGGGACTGCTTTGAAGCAGATTGCCTTACTTGGAGAAGCCACAGCCAGGTTAATAATATAACTGCCTCAGTTGAAAAGTGTCGCTGGCAGTTAGAAAAAGTACGAAACTTCACACCCTGAACACAATTTTCTCCTGAAGAAGTCCCTGTGGTGTGCTGTCCTCTCATAAAAGAAAATGTACCTTGACATTTTGCTGGCTGGGGGAGGCAGGGAATGGGAAGGTGGCAGTTTTTCAATCCCAGCTCCTTCCTGCCCCATAGGGAAACAACTCAGTTCCTTCACCCCACTGACACTTCCTAAGGAGAGCAGAGTGCAGGTGGGAAGGTGAAAAATCCTTTTATACTATTTTATGCATCAGCACTGGGATTTGTCGTGTTTTGATCGTGGAAGTGCCACATCCAGGATTGCAGGGCAGGCCCAGTACCCATTTCCAAAGATGAGGTGAAAGCATGCAGTGTAGCTCCCTTTTCCCATGCTGCCATAGGGCTGCCCACATCCCCATCAGACATAGTTCTTTATGGCTCCAGGCAATGGTTTCAACTGAGATAGCGATTGCAATGTATGCAGAGTCACAGCAAGACTTGTGTCAGCAGCAATAGTCTTACACACTGACAAAGAGTGGTGCATCCTTCCTGGCAGCAGTGGTAGGGGCTGCACATGAGCTGGAAGGAGACAAGAGGCTCCCTGCCCGAGTGCAGAACAGGAAAAAAAAACAAATACAGAAGGAAAGAAAAAGTGGAAGTTCAGAAGAAAAGCAGCAGGAGACTACAAAACCGAATGGGTGGCTGCCTGCATCCGTGGGAATTTGTTATTCCCTAAGGCATTTCAGGAGCTCCTTCCCTAAATCATCGCATCAAGGGACTGTATGAGAGTCGTACGGAGCCAGACCCCAGGTGAGTGGCAGCCCCTCAGCCCAGGCGGGCAGCTCTGCACCTCCCAGTGTGACAGGCCCAGCTGTGCAGAGCTCGGGGCTCCCAGCAGGAAGGGGCAGCCGGCAGCACAGCCAGGTGTGCATGGCCACACAGGCTGGTGTGTGACACTGCCTTTGTGAAGCGCTGCAAGACCAACTGCTTGGGACCACAAGCATTACCTAAAATACCATGAAACTTCCAACCCTCCAAAACCCCATTTTCCTTCCATAGCTGTCTCATTCTTTTTCATGTCAAGCATAATCTCCAATGGTGGTTTAAAGCCTCAGTTCCTCAAACCATGGGTACACACCTCTAAAAGAGCAATCACTATTAGCTGCTGTGCATCCCTCAGTACTTAATAAGCCAAGTAGGCACAGGACAGGATGCCGAGTGTCACAGCTTCCTTAGTAAGTCAGCTAACAGTGGCCTGCCTTTTTTTCCCCCATAAATGAGGGCCAAGATTAATTCCTCACTTCACTGGACCTTCCCAGATGCTGCCTCCCCTTCCCTGTTCCTCTGCCCATGTTGAGAGTCAACCTGAGAGACCAGAGTTAGTGGTTCAGACCCCTCAAATTCTTGCAAGCCAAAGCAAAATATTTTTCTTCATGTTGTATTTTATATGTGGAATAAATGTCATTTGTGGTTATTAAATGCTCCCATCATGTGCTGACATTTAACCATCCCTTCAAGCTCTTTAGTTTACATTTTTAGTTTGACATTATCCCTTAATTCTTTTAATGAATTGTGCAGTTTTGTAGTGAATTGAGCAGTAAATCATACAGGCTCTTTACGGCTGGGTTTATAAAATGGGCTTTAAGGACAGCACAGGGAGAGGACCACA
>VZTI01000933.1:1082478-1208434 GCA_013397865.1 Struthidea cinerea | reverse complement strand
AAAAAATATAGATAGGCGGTTCTGTTCCTGCCTGTAGCTTTGACCTGAGCACTCAGTCTATTTTCTCCTGTTTCTCTTTGACTTTCAGCCTTTGCCAGGGGCTCACGTGCTTGGAGGCCGCATATTGCACACATGGCTGGTGAGCACACCCAGCCCTCCCTCCCTCCTTTGCAAGTACAGTCTCCCTGCCTTTGTTTCCCAAATTGTGCATGGCAGGTACTTCCTCATCCAGTTGCAGGTTGTGCAGTCAGCTTCTCTGTAGGCTCAGCCAGAATGGACAACCAGGATTACAGGCGACAGAGGCAGTGGCTGTAGCATTATGGAAACCTGTACACAGCTCAGGAATTGCTGGGTCCGGCCCAGCACACACCTGGAGCAACTTCAGCTCTTTGCAAGCACAGCTCAGTAGTCACCCAGATGATGCAAGACAAATTAATTGAGCAGCGCAGGTACTTTGATGATGCCATAACACTTGGTAGAGATAATTAATATACTC
Source organism: Struthidea cinerea (assembly GCA_013397865.1). Lineage (NCBI taxonomy): Eukaryota > Metazoa > Chordata > Aves > Passeriformes > Corcoracidae > Struthidea > Struthidea cinerea. Next base: position 1,207,938 of record VZTI01000933.1, on the reverse strand, counting down.
TTCTGCTCAAGGAAACCACTGAAGCTTTGTATTCCCACTGCAAGAATCAAGCGGAACAAGTTCTCAGTTTGCAAACCACCTTACACTGAATTGCCAAGAAAATTTCTGACTTTAATAGCAGGGTTAGGATGCAGCACAGCATGCTTAGCTGCCTGTGCAAGCTGCCTTGCTTTGACACCCTGCAACCTGGGGTGTGTCATGGGGGAACCAGGTACAAAAAGGGGAACTATTTTGATCACAAAAGCAAAGAAATCACAGGACACAGAAAAATCTGTCCGGAAATTCCATGAGTAGCCAATCTGTAAGAATTTAGGTTACTTGTGATTCCCAGCATGTGAGCTGGGAAAGGAATTGAAAGTATAAAGTCCCTGTGGAATATTCAAAATGGGAATGTCACGTTCCCTTCTAAAAGCACCAAGCCGCGTCCTTTGTCCTTAGGCAGGTGGAAAGTCATGACAAGGTGGCAGATTTTGGGAGACATGAAAAGCTGACTGCCTCTGAGCTGTGCCATGCAACTTCATTGTTGTATTGGGCAGATTATAGAGCATCCCTGTTCAGCCTGCAGCTGTGTGTATTACTGATGTAATTGAAAGCCAAGCCAGAAAGAAGATGAAAAAAAGGAGAAAAAAGAGAGCAAGTGAGAGAAAACAACACGTTTTAGTTTTGGCCTACGACACTTGGGACATTTTATATCAGAACAAGTGAGCATTTGTCTGGGGTTGGTCTGCATAGACACATCATCAGAGATGCATTTATTATTTATCCAAGCTCTGGGCCCAGAGAAAGCAAAAGGCTTATGTAAACCCCCAACTGGGATTTCTAGATCTTCACTTAGACATTTTCTGTACCAGCTTCCCATGCAGACAGCCCACTCAATTAGGGAGAGAGCAGAAAGGATTCCTTCGTCAGAGAGTGGGTACCATTAAGCGCATGACTTTGAGCTGCTCTTGTGTAGCTGAACTGTAATTTTCCCCAAAGTGGAGATTGGAAGAGCTCTAACTGCCTACTGCTGGAAGGAAACTACAGGTATTACCTCTGTCAATACAAAGCTGTCCAAGACCAAGCAGCTCAGGTCTCTGCTCCTAATGGGAAAAGAGAAAAAAAGTGATGCTTCTGTCCACCCAATGCAGCTACCCTGGCAAGGAGGGAGCACAGAAAGGCTATCCCAGGTAGGGCATCCCTTTCCCTGCCTTTTCACTATGAAGGGACAGTCACAAGTCCTGCACCCAAAATTAGTAGTGAAATTACGTACTCTCAACCTGACTGTTTACACTTTGGTACCTCACTCTTGTTTCTGGACACAATCATTCTGTAGAAAGCTTGGAATGGGATCAATAATTCCAGGTGGTGAGGCACCTCAGGCATTTCCTACAGCCTAAACATGTTGGCCCTTCCAATGGTTCTTACCTTGACAAGGCAGAGGCTGGGGAGATGAAAGTGCACGTTGTGTATAGTAAGGGTTTGAGAGAGTCTCAGTTCTTACGAACAGTCATATGCAGCATCACAATATTTGGTACTTAGCTTTGTAAACGTCAGCTCGCAGGAATTCAATCACATGTCAATAATTAAAAGCCTTTTGCTAATAACATTGGCTATGAAAGAGTAGGTGGCCAAATGAAGCTCACACTGTGTATCAAAGGTCAAAGAAGCAAATAATTTTTAATTGAATATGCAAATTGCACAAACTGTCTTGATGTAAAGAAATTTGTAAGCAAAGATGAGAATTTGGTAAGTGATTCCAGAAATCAGATGAGATACATCTAGCGTTTAATTAATTATTTGCAATTAGAGAGCTCTCGAAAGCAACAGGGGACCATTCCCAACTGGCTTGGGAATTTCAGCCTAAACAACTGGGAGAAGGCAAGAAATTTACACTTGCAGACCGAATATAATTTGGGCTTTGAAGGAACATTGCTGTTTACTACAAATCTATCCATTTTCAGTTTTCAGATAGCTCCAGGTACCGCATTCCAGCTATTTATTTTGTGATTTTACAATCCTTATGGTTTCCTCCACCAGGAATGTAAAAACCCCACAAAACTAATATCTGACAGACCAAGCAGGGAAACAGTAAAACTGACTTTACACAATGTGTTGTGAAATGCAATGAGCTAAGTAAATAGAAAAGCAGGTGGTATATTTTCTTAATTTGTTTCACCTACCTTGGGTGTTGCTTAGAAAGCATTAGGTAGGCATTTGCTAATAACTGTGCATATTGCAGCAGATGGTTCTCCATTAGAAATCAGAGCTCAGACAGAGAGCTCTGGGAAGCCCGTGAAGGACTGAAGGGACTGTCAGTCATGTATTTGTGCCTCTCCAGCATTCAGTCCATAAAGTCAGCCTGTGTGAGCCATATTACCCAAAGGATATGCAATTCTCTCCTGCTGAGGTATGGATCCTGTACAGGGAGCATGTGGTCTGCAGCTTTTTCCTTTAACCACTGGTTGCAAATGGATGGTGGGAAGCACCAGCAAAGCTCAATGCTAGTTCCTGTGCTGGCCAATGACTGGCCATAAATAAATCAAGATAACAGACAAATAGGTTCTTGACAAAGAGCATAAACTACAAGCTATGGCTGTAACAACAACACTTCTATTACATTTCAATCCCAGGGAATGCTGGACTGTGATTATGTCTCCCCTCCTTGATTTCCCTATGCTGGCTCACTGATCAATTTTTAAAACCTAATTTTGATGCTGTATCTTTGAACCTCAGCTTCATCAGACATGGTGGGGGGAGCTGAGAGACGTCATCTGCCTCTGCACAAAAGGGCTCTTTGTGGTTCAGGATACAGAGTAACCCCAATTTGGCTGGAAAAAATTAAAGTGCAGAAGGCACCCTATGCACATCACCATCAGTGTGATGTGACTGGAAGCAGTCTGGCCTCCTGGGATGCCAGACCAGTGCTCAGTTTTGCAAAATCATTTGAGATCCAGCCCTCTCCTGCACTGCCACCAGCACCTCTACTCACACCACAGTCAGCCCTCCAACATAACAGAAAGAAACCCAAATCCTACTCTAAGGGATCAAAGCAGGGGATATTGCTGTTCATCTGCCTTTCATCCAAACCAGCGCTTGGTGTGAGGGACTTAGCAGTGAACCCTGCCGTGCCATACTATTGTATGTCAAGAGATGAAGACTAAATATACTCTGGAATATTTTCAGTCGTGACATCAGAGCAGATGCCCTGGAGAACATTTGCCTCTTCCTCCTGTTACTGAAATGTTCTGAGGAAGTGCATTTATCCCATTTGAAGGCAGCTCACAGGTTGGGGTGGGGAGGGAGAGGCTCTGCTCCTTTGTGCATGCACGCACATTCTCTGTCTCCCTATATTTAAGATGCAAATAATCCTACTTGTATCCTGTATAAATGCAAAAGCAGATGACTTAGTGATATAGAAAGATTACCTCTATTCCATGGCACAGAAAGGTCTGGCTGCTACTCAAGCACCTTGGCTCCCCTTAGCACACACTGCACTGCTGCTCCTGTACCAGGACTTCCTCAATTTGTGAAGAGCTTGGCCTAAGGTTTCCCTTATGGAAGCATTTCTATAAATCAAAATGGAAAACTTTCACAAATCATCCTTCACCAAGCACATTGTGACATACATGAGAGACTTCTAGCCAAAGTCACAGATGTAAAGGACTCTGTAAAATTTCCTCAGTTAGTCAGTGTAGAGTCCTAGTGCCAAATCTGGTTAAACTTAAGATGTCTTCCTTAACAGCAAACCCAAATCACCCACAGGATGATTGTACCTGCTGCTCACATGCATTTTCTTTCCTTAATGTCTGACTTCCAGACTTCAACCCAAAGACATAATTTCTCTAATAAAGAACTTGCAGAGTAAGCACACAAATGCTGTTGAAATATTTGGCTCTCTAGTTACTTCGTGGTGATATTTGAAAGGATATAAACCCATCCATATTTTTGGCTAAGCTATTTACAGCAGCTCCAAGTGCCAAATAGATGCAGGTGTGCTTGTTTAAACACATTCCTGTGGCTTTCTTCTGAGCTGACATTGTTTTTGGGTAACTGAGCTTCCACAAGAGCATCCATCAGCTGTGACAAGACCCATCATGGTCAGTGCACTGAGGAGGAAACTGAGCCCCATGCAGACCCTGTGCCCCACAGAGCCTGGCAGGGAGAGGTGGGAACAGAGAGCTGCATGGACTGGGCCACGGCAGCGTGAAGGTAACTTCTCATGGTACAGCTCATTTCCCTGCCTGCACAGATAGAGGTGCATGTCTTTATAGCTGCTTTCACGCTGCAATGGCTGCACTGCTTTAAATATCTTCCCCAAAATAGTACAGCAATACCTTTAGAGAAATAAAGCTGCTTCCCAAAGTTATATTATCTGTAGAAAGTCTGAAAAACTTTACATACCTGAGCAGAGGGCACATCTGCTCTGTAAGTAGCACTACATAGAGCAGCTTGTTATTGAATCACTGTAGCACTGACTCAAAAGCACTGCACCAGGCTGCAATCCTGTCACACACCCTGCAGCAAGGAAAGTCATCCCTCTGACCTGCACTCCATTTTTTTTTAACTGCATCTTTAGGTAGCATTACCATGTCACCAATCACCTTGTGGACTTACAGCTTTGAGTAATCCAAAATGGACTACAACCAGTCTTATTGCTCTCTTACAAGAAAAGGGGTTCATTATGTCCTAGAAGTTTTTACTTAAATCAGAATGTTCTAATGGTTGAGGACTGGTACTCATCACATTTGAGGCAAGATCTTTAATAACCAGCTTTGAAGCATTACTGTGCTGACCAGATCTTCTCAATCTTTTCCCATTAATTACTCTGCCCCATAACCGGCAGTCTCCTACCCGCAGGATTGTCAGAGCCAGGGTTGCCATATCGGTGTCACTTTTGCCACTATGTTAAGAAATGCTTTCATCATGAAAAAGTAAGTGCAAAGTAGTGAAAGCAAGAGAAGGCCCTGAGCACAGGTTGCCTCATGTTTCTGCCTTGAACCCGATGTGAGCTCTCAGATGCCCAGATGGTTTCCTGGCCTCAGGAGCTCCCTGTTCAGAAATTTGTTGAAACATTTATTCTCTCTCCCTGTTTCCCATATGAAGCTGTGGGGTGCATGCAGGGCTTGGCAGTGGGGCAGGCACCTGCTGGCCCCACTACACAGAAACCTTTCAAAGAAGGAGACGTCTGTAAAGGTCAGCTTTGCGAATTACCTCGCCAAAAGCACCTGGGGCCCCAGCATGGCTCAGCAGAGCCTGACTCCCTGCAGAGGAGATGCAGTGGCATTGCTGAAGTGAGGGGCAAAGCCTTGAGTCATCACCACACACCTCTTGCAGATAACAGGCTTGATATGCTTCATTACATCAAAAGCTTCAGCCCAGCTGCCAGGATCCATTTTGCAACCCAAAAATGCAAATGCAATTTCCCCATCTAGTGGTCCAGCAGAGTAAAAAAGCTGCTTTTTCTCCTGCAGCTGATGGAGGAGTAGCATTGGCAGGGACATCACCCAGCTGAGCGCTCATTCATCCACAGCTCTGCCCATCCCAACAGCAGAAAAAAGCAGCAGAAAAACAGAGATAAACCTTACAGCAGGATGCAGACCTGCTAAAAAATAAAACTCCAAAACAACAAAAATTTAAAAAGCAGACAAAGTAAACAAGCAAAGTATGCTCTAAAGGATGTATAAAGAAGCGTATTCCTTAGGCTGATGCAGAATTTAGTCCAGTGCATTTTGAAACAATCAGGAAACTGGTCTGACAAAATATCAGAATTACCTTGGAAACTTTGACAAGCCATTAGCTGCGACAGCAACAAAACTGTTTCCTAGAGCTCAAATTCTCATTCACTGGGCATAGGTCTGACAGCCAGTGTTACTGGAGCAACACGCAGAAATAATCAACTCAATCCGTTTGGCAAGGCACCTTTCAGCTGCTGTGAATTACAGGTTTACATGGGCCATTCATTGCCATGATTCTCCTCTCTGCGACGAGACTTAAAGCAATACAGGATGATCGGGCAGCAGTGCCTGGCCTTTCTCTCCTCCTTCACTGCCAGCTGGAATTCTCAAAGGTTTTCAAGGAATGAAGGATGGGCAAGAGCAAAAGCAGCCCCCATTGAAGGTGCTGTGGGGACAGCAGTGCCCAGATACTTCTCTCACTTCTCCAACTGCCACAAAGATAGAGGGTGGTACAGGCCACTCTTGTGATCCCAACACACTCCCTCCACGAAGGGGAGAGGCTGACTTTTGGCACTATTGGGGAAGCAGAAATACTTCCCTCATGGGCACAGCCCCACACAACAAGACCTCAGCCCTGGCTCCTGCTTGCCTCCAACCACTCACCTTTTCCCTGTGTCTGGTCCTCATAGCACTGAAACTAAACCGCATGCTGGAGATGTGCCATCCCTTTCCAGTCTAACCCCAAGCCACACTCCATTCCCTTTGTCTTCCACGTTCAGCAATTACCCAAACACAATTTGAGATGAATACTCTGTGACATTAATGATTAAAGGTGCTTATAGCCAAGAGAATTTAATATCACAAGCAATACAATAAAACTCCCTTGATGGCAGAACTGGACTGCATCTGTGCCCAAACAGATCCCAGTGCTATGCAGGATTTCTGACTTGTTCAGTTTTCTTTTGGAAAGAGTAGTCAGGAAGGTATTTTTGCTTGACCCATTATAATTCATAAACTTCCTCCTCTCTGTCATTTTACGTCAGTGGCAGAGAAATGGTTTCTTATTTCCCATTTGGTTTTATGGATTTTCCATAGAGAAGATCCAGTGCATGAAAGAATGAGATACACCCACTTCTCTTATATAAAAAAATCCACTTTTAAACATATTTCAACTTATCTGCTCCATGCAGTTTATATGTAGTGCTTGATCTGCTCATGAAAAAAAAAAAAAATCATAGCTTTATAGAGAATGAGATTTCCCCATAAAGATCAGATTTCATTTTAAGAGAGAAAGTCTAGCTAAAAATCACAAGAGAAAAGTAAATAAATTGGCCAAATGGATCCTGTCTATTCAGAGCTTTTATCTGGGGCTTTTCTGGACCACTCTAATGTAACAGACAGCATTTCTTCATAACAACCTTCAGTTCAAACTGGCCATAGCTGGGAAATAGTTTGATTCTTCAACAAACCATGCAAAATACTTTGCTGGCAACTTTAACAAGGGAAAATCCCCTTGGGGTGATCTGGTCTGCACAGCCCAGAGAGAGAAGCTGCTTCTGGCCTGTGACTTCAGATGATTCTGGGCTTGGAGAATGTGAAATGCACATGAGACATCAGAGGAGGGGAGCAATGGGCATCAAAGGGAAAGAATTTCCCTGGCCAGCACATGCTCCCCTGAGCTGATCCTTATCCCCGTGATCAGCTGTGCTCATTCCTCACAGGGAGGACTTGGAGAGAAGGAAAGGGAGTGCTGCCAGATAGCTGAAGGGAAAAGCACAGCTAAATCTACATCCATTTTGTTGTAGCAGTAAAGAGGACAAGACAAGCCTTTTCAGGTTTTATTATTATTGGAAGCAGCAGATGTTGGGAACTTGGGGAACACAAGGATTTGGTGTGAACTTCGAGTAAAGGAAGGTAATGATGGGAGCTGGGGTGGGGTGGGGCTGTTGTTTTTTGCTTTGGCTTTTTTTCAGAAAATTTAATTGCATACACACCACAGAAGAGAAATTAGAACTTCATTCATATGCAAGGGAGACAGCACAGCAGGCTCAGCTGTAAAAAGCCCAAGGCCAGTGGAAGCAGCACCTGGAAAAGCACAGGGCACTAGGAGCCCCCTCATTTGCCAGTCTGGAAAGTGTCTTGAGAAAAGGGAGTTTCCATTCCATTTAGCTTTTAGAGACTCACAGATTCTCTCTGTAATTCCCAGCATACTCAATACTCACCATCAATCTCACAAGCAGGAGGTGAAACCTCTGGGAAGAGATGTCCCCCTGTGACTGGTTTGACAACACAGATCACACCAGGTGGTTTGTACATTTCCAGTACAAGGCAGCTCTGAGTTTCTCCCAATGTTTTTTTGTTTTAGTGCTGTCAGATGAAGTTTTGTATGATGCTTTTCTGGAAAGCGCTGTCAAAGGGCCATCACCTTACACCTCTGAAACCACCACGATCTCATTGCTTTCCCCTCAAGAAGGAGGCTCTTTCCTCCTTCCCCTAAGTGGATGAATAATTCTTTCTCAAATATGCAGTTGGATTCAGAAGACCCAGATCACTCTCTCCATAGAACATAAACAACTTAGCGAGCAGCCTGAAAACTTTCCCACACTGAGGTTGTCACCTTCTCCCCTCCCTGTTGGAGGATCGCTCTGAAACCAGGACAGTAATTCAGTTTTCTGGCTCTCTCCCTTTTCACTCCTTCATTTAGTGTTAGCAAAACACAACTGTGTGCCAAACACAGCGCAACGTCTGTGGAGAGGAAATGCATCTGGGACAGACAGAACCAGGAGCTGCAGCTCGTTTCCCACAGGCCATGTCAGAGGGCAACACTCCCCCTGGGCCACTGAGCCTGGCCAAACCACTGCCGCAGGCACAGGGCAGAGCGTCCCAGTGGCTGGGCTGTGGAGGTGTTACCATGAAAACTTTATGTGACCTACAAACACTGACACCAGCTGCCAGCAAGCGGGCAGGGGAGAAAAGACTGTACACAGTAAAGACCAACGTGCCAGATGAAGCCCTGCCCACAACACCATGGGTCTGCCGCTACAGACTGATGGTGCTCGTGTCTGGCAGTATCATCCAGCCCCGAATCAGGCACTGGCCCCTCCTGGCCTCCATCTTTGCTTTTCAGCTTGTCCTCAAAGAAGCTTAGCAGTCACTCAGTGCCAAGGGGTGCAGAGTCAACTTTCTCTCCAGAACTGAAATGTCAAGAAGACACAAGAAAGCCTGGTTGGAGCCTTTCGCAACAGGAAGGAGGTTGTTACAGCAGTAATTTACTGTGGTAGGTTTTGCAGTGTGATTGCAACATAACATTACACCAGTTTTATCCTTTTCCATTTGGCAGACGCCAATTCCTCCCCCTGTTCCTTACAGAGCACAAGCCGACATGGCTGCATTTCAAATGGTTTCAAACTCTGCCAATAAAAATATATTAAAAAACCCCAACAACTGAAAAATTCTCACAGTTGCATTAGCTTACCCAAAACTAATACATACTTACATACACACACGTAAGTAAAAAATATACACAGGTCAGCCAGCTTGAAAGGGTGGCGCCATAAAATGGTGGGGTTGGTCTCTGTGAGTAGGTAAAACAAACAAAAGATAAGTTGAGTAGAAGCCTGAGATGAGATGGGCTGTGCAGGTCTCCAGGCAGATAAACTCATGCTTAGCTGATAGCCTGCTGCCTCAAATGCTCTAAGTACTTTCCAGGCACAAAGAGAAACCACACGCCCTCTTGGTGAGACTTCTGTACACTGCAGACCATGGAGCCAGAAGTCACAGGCCGCAGGGACAGCAGAGAATCAATGTTCTATTGGTACCGGGGGAGGGAGCATTAAGGAAATAAAATATTTACTGTGATGTTTTCCCCCCACCCCCCAGGATGATCTGTGCTCATCCTGCAGACCAACAGTCCAGTGGTAGAGAGAGAGGTGTTCATTACGAGCCTGTCTCAGAGAGGCTAAAATGAGTATTTCAGTTGCTGAAGCGCATCCCTCTCCAGGCTTGGCAAAACAGAAGTCTTCCCAATGAGATTACAGACCAACCACCTACAAGAGCCTCTGCTGTTTGTGCAACCAACATATGGGGAAAGGCATTTTCTTCCCTTGCTATATTTTCTGGACATAGCAATGGGGCAATTTTTGGGCATATCCCAGCTGGAGGAAGGTGCATTAAAGTCTAAATTCTCCTATTTGATCCCATTTAAGATCCTTTGACTTGATACCTATTTGAGAGAAAGGCATTACATTACATTAATCTTCCCATCTAAGTGATGGGGAAAGAGAGAGTTGATATCAGCTCAGATTAGCTCTCACTTAATGGAAGATACTCCTGAGATATTTTCAGAGCATAGTAAAAATAGGACAATACATTAGTTTCTTAATTGAAGGAAAATAAATTGCTGCAAGGTACTGAGCTTATTCTTCTGAGGAACTGTCTGTAATTCAACTGAACCAATGTAGTTCTTACTCAGGGAAGGAACTCCATTTTAAAAGATATTAAAGAAAATATTTGTGACAGTTGCAACTATTCCACAGCCTAGGTCTAGGGAATTAGCAGTTAACATACAGTGATAAGGCTGTATTTATATTCTAGATGTCAAACTTTGCTCGAGCTGCAGAGCAATCAAGAAAGACTCATTTTTAAAATACATTATGTACAATTGGATTCATAGTGGTACCAGACTTTGAGGGGATGGTGGGGGGAAGAAGAAAGAAGCAGCCACTAATCTTTCTTCCAGTTAAATTCTTGTCTATGATTTCAGCGGTGCAGCATAAGTAATGATGAGGAATGAAAGAATTTCTATTTTCTCATTTAACAATGTGAAGCTTTGAAAAAATATTTTCATTAAAAATGGACTTCAATATCTTGTCAGAACAATAAGCCCATTCTCTTAAAGGTCAGCTATTAGACTTTCAGTAAAAAAAAAAAAATCTTCTTAATCCTAAGTGACTACTTCAAATGAAACAATAAATGACTTATTTCTTTCCATCCTTCTGCATATATTATCAGCAAAGAATTAATGAAAAGCAACTCCAGTGAAAAACCCTCTGAGGGTTTTTTAAATGTGGATCAGTTCAGCACAAAATAACAAATGCATCTGTGTGGTCAACAGAGTGAACAAATTTGCAGGAAACAAATCTGCAGGATGAGTAACTGAGCAGTAAGAAGGAAAAGCTTGCATGTTGTGTAGTATTTCTAGATGAAATACATTTTAATGTGAATCCTTCTATATGCAGATAGACCCTTCTTTCAATCATGAAAAACTGTTCTACAGTTCATTTCGATGATTACATTTCATACGGTAAACTACGTACCCCCTCGTGCTTTCTGTACTGTGGTGGGCCCCACTTGGGCACCTGGTCAGCTGCTCTTGGGCATAAATCCCAAAAGCAGTTCCTTGAGAAGATAAATTTCACCCACCCAGAATCCGGGTTTCCAAATCTGAGCTTGAATCGAAGGGAGGAGGGAAGGGAGGGTGTTTCTGTGCAAGTAATGATCCAGAAAAGGAAGATGGCGATTTACCATGGTTTGATTATTTTCCTATACAATTCTCAATTTGTTCAATGTTATTGCAGAACAGTTTCTTGCTTCTGCTCTGTTCAGGAATCCAAACATAATTTAAATATTCATGTCCATATTACAACACTGCAAAAACTAATATTTTAATAAATAAATGGTTTAAGTCACAAGGGAGCTGTCAAGAGGTTTTTATACCACAAGGTCCTTTTCTGATTATTTAAGAAAACTTCATTTTAAGCACTGTGCAGTCAACCTCTGAAAGTTCTTAAAGAACTAATCCTTCAGAAATTAAACTTTTATGAAATCAGTGTATTGATCTTATTAAATGACTATTTCAGGTGTAATTCTCAAACTGAATGCAAGCCTATTAATGTCAAGAGAAAACTGAGCAAGCAGAGGAAGCTGTGAACATCTACCGTAGATGTGTATAAAACAAAATGATAAATTCTTTCAATAAAATCTACAAATACCACCAAGTTTGCAAACTATAGATCACCTCAACTGTATAAGATCTTTACCAGTGCTGGATCTCCATTGAATTAAATTGTGTAAATCCCTGATGCAGACAGAGCGAAGGTTTCTGACACTAAGAAAAGTATATACAAGCAGATTAAAAGAAAATACAAACAGAAAGCTTTTGAGAAAATTCAGAGCAAAACTTTACAATAGAAACTAGGCTGAACCCAAACCAAGATGGCACATTTTAAAATAGGAACACACATACTTCCAAATGCCAGAGGACTAAGTTGAGAAGCGAAAGGGACGGAAGATGTACTTCATTTACTTTACACAATAGTATTAATAAGATCGTTTACTTGAAACGACAGACATTTTATAAGGAAAACCCTGCCTGGTGGTCATCAGGAAGGAAAATGGTACTGGATATCTTCATTAGTGGCACTGAGCAGACATTTTCAAACAAGTTACCATAATGACCAACTCCTTCCTAAAAAGGCAATAGCTCATTTGGAGCCCATCCCTGGGTTGGCATGGCTGGAGCTGTTTCCTACTGCTATTGAACTTAAAATTCCATTTTTATCAACACAAAGTCCTTGCCCTTTTCATATATAGCTGCTCAGAAGTGTAAGAAGCATAGTCCTAGCACTCTGAATAATCCTGAGTAACATCTGCTTGAACTGTCCCAGATGACTCGACACCTTCAGCAAATGCTGTCCCTCACTAGGCACCTGTTTTCCCACATAGCTGTGAGTTCATTAAACAGTGGATTGCTCTGCATTCTCAATGGAGATCATCTTCCCATGTGAAGACTGGCCATTTGTTCCTCCCTTTTTCTATTTGTGTTTGTAAATCCATTAAAATACCAATCAAAAGGAAAAAAAAACAACAAACCAGAATCATGTTATTCTACAACAGCTTAGTAACTATACAAACATGTGTTGAAGCCCTTACAGTAATTTTACACATCCAAAGACACTATATGAAGTAGGTGATTTTGTTCTTGACACCACCTTAAAAAAACTTGGGAAGTTTACCCTCTCATGGTGTGAGCTGCTATGCCTGTATGATTTCCATCTTTTTATTACAGCATTCCATTTCTACCAAGTTTTTGATGTAACTTTTATTTCTATATTCTGACTTAAACTGGTCATTTCTTTTCAAGTCCTTTGTTTGTTTATATGTGCAGTATTTGTTTCTTGTCCAGTTTTATGTGCTGTGATTGACAGGGGCTATTTACTTGTAATAGAATTTACTATTACCTGACAAATTTATTATATTCTATCATATTTAATCCCGGATTAGAGGATTTTCATTATTTCAACTGCTTGTGATGTGTCACTTAGATTTGTGAGGTCTTCCATGCGCAATGGCTATTGCAGTTTGAAAAAGAAATGCATCTAAGCCTTGGAGAGTATTATGCCACCAGAATAACTACAGCCAACCAGGCTCAGCTGAGGTGAAGCCCACCTTTCTTGCAAACAGTTAGTCCAAATGCTGTCCCACTTCCTAGGAGACCTAAACTCTGCATCCTAATGCTACCTTTCCAACTGTGTATCCCCCTTTACTGCTTAGCCTTGGCTCTGCAGTTGGTCACACCCTGAGTGCCTCTGTGAAAGCACCCTCAGCATGAGGGTGCAGCTCTCAGAATAATCCTTACTACCAGCCTTTCTCTCTCCCCTCCACCTCAGCATCACAACGGTCAGAGACAGAAATGGAAACACAATCAAATGCTTGGACGTCTTCATAAGTGAGTTTAAAAAAAACAAAACAAAACAAAAACAAACAACAAACAACCAACCAACCAACCAAAAAAAAAAAGAGAGAGAGAGAAGGTGAGGCCTCCCCAGTCTAGGAAACTGCTGGCATAGCAACAGCAGAGAGGAAATTTTTGCAGAATGTTTTTCAGCAGTAAATCATTATTTTTAAGGAGTCTAAGGGCAATCGTTCCCTGCTTAGTAGGCTCCTTGACAGAGGGCTGTCAGTAAGGGAAGAGAAAAATTGGTTCTTTGGCAATTTGGAATTGAAATTCCAAAGTCTCACATGAAAAGTGGATTTTCAACAGATGATAATGGCAACTTCAGATCTGAGCATGAAATGTTAACAGAAAACAAGGTCAAGGTGATGCATGTCTTTACAATAAAACATCATACGTTCATTAAATATTAAAATATTGGCAAACAAGCTTCATTCTAGTTTTTTAAAGAAACTGGAAAAGTTACAGACTGAAGAAATGGAGATAACTTAATGTTTATGGATTTCAGTAAGAAATCTGATACACAGCTGTTTGATATCCTGAGGGAAACCATTAATTAAGTTGCCTTGCTCTGAAATGCAGTTAAATTGATACAAAGCAGACCACAGAGCTTCAGAAAAAAAAGTATAATTGTAAACCAGAGTCCTCCTAGCATCTACTAGAGCTTTGACAGAGCAAGCTTAGGTCCTTCTGACTCTGCATAAGGGAACTGAAAAGCTGGTTTGGAAGAAGCTTCCATTTTCAAGCAGACATGGTGCTAAATACTCAAGGAGCTGCTGAAAATGAGAGAAAGATCTCGAGATAGCAGAGCTAATGAAGCAAGGTTCGTGTGGGACATTGCCTGCTCTACAGTGTCTAGGAAACAGGGAATCTGAACTGGCAGTCTTCAAAAACAGTGACAGCAAAGACGATCTGGCTGTGACACCAGAGAACAAATTGCACCTCAGTGCACAGGGGGATGCTATCGCCAAGTAACTCAGAAACTGGGTAGCTACAGTTGCCTTATTTTAAGGATTTCTTTGTCCGAGGTCACCAGCTAACGTTGCTGAAATTTCCTGCTTCGTGTATGCAAGATCTAACACCTTCCCTAGCACATACGTACATATCTCTGAGTCTGAGCCCACACAGCTCTGTCATTGACCTCGCAGTCAGTACTCAGGCTGCCAATATTCAGCCGTCTGTCAAAAACACTCAGCAGCCAAAAGGCAAATAATTGGAGAACAAATGGGTGAACTCAGCTATTCATACCAGCCCCAAACATCTGGAGACTGGTTTATTGCTGAACTACAGCTGAGTCTGTGCCTGAGCTGGGTACAGATTGGGAAGTCCATGAAAACAGGTTTTCCTACCAAAGTTGCAGAACTTTTGTTTTGCAGTCACAGCAGAAAGAGAAGGTGGGAAAAATATTTTCATAATTTTGGGGCTTTATTCTCTAGCTAGAAGAAAATGGGGAAATACAGAAAGAGATAAATGGGAAATGAAGACTATGTTTCCCCCTCCCAACTTTAAACTGCATTTTCTATAGTTATGAGAAAGGCTTGTGCTGGCCTAAACTCTCTTTGAGCTTTAGGGGTTTATCATACATTTTACATGAAGATTTCTCCTGGGTGAAGAAGTTACACAATTCTGCTCTCAATGATGGATTTTGTGTTCCCAGCCTATGCTCCAAAGCCTTTGACAGCAATTCACAGTGCATCACCGGCATGGTAGGAATTGCAGCCCCTATTGAGTTACCTATTGGACTTCCATCCTCATCTGAGTGAATCCTTGGCTGGAAACCACCAGTCTGCATCACTGCAACCCTCTGCCTCCCAAACAGACCAGTGCTGTGCCCTCCCCACAGAGTCCAAAGCCACTGAGGACTTTGAGCTAGTTTCCATATTTCAGGGAAAGAGCCTGCCCATAAAGGGCAGCACTTCAGCTGACTGGGCTGCAAAACTTCCTAGATTCCCAGAGCTGCCTGAGGAGACAATCACAAAAGGCAGTTGGGAGGGTTTTCCCCAACAGCCTCACCAGTGAGGAGGAGGAAGGCAAAGCAACAGACTCCCTGTCTCCCTCCACGCCAGGGCCATGGCAGTCACCAATGCTGTGGCCATCAACTCCCTCCACTGAGAGAATTGTACCTTGGCAAGCTTGGCCTTGATGACAAGATTAATTTCACTCACTTGTCTCTCTAAAGGTTTAAATACTGTATGTAAACCTGTAGAGTGATCCAAACTTTTATTAACAATATACTTCTAATGGGTTTTCATAAGAACTGAGAAACAATTGCTATTAAGACATCTGTAAATAGCTTATTACTTACCCTTGGGATATAATTCATTCCTAGTGCATGCAGGAATGTGGCACCAGGTCCATGAAATTTCCCCAACATATGGGGGAAACTGGATAAAAACCAAACAGACCAGAAATAATTTTTTTGTGCATGAAAATGTTTGTACGATACTCACACGCAGGGTTTTTGTGTAGTTATTTTTCTTTTTCATTTTTGCCAAACTCGTACAATTTCAATTATTCAGAGTATTTCAAGGGAAGCAAAATGCAATAAAGAAACTAATACCAAAGTCCTGATGAAACACAGTGTTTCGCACTCTCAGCTCTATTATGAACGACAATAAAACTGTCCTGGCTGATAACATGGGAATTTGTTCCATCCTTGACATACTTTCTGGAAGTGCAGCAAGTATCCCTCAAAGACCAACATGTTTTCATTGTTAACAGTAAATGTTTTCAGAAGCTGAGAGGCTAACACATTACTGCAATGCACAATTCACAAAAATCTCAAGTTAAAAAAGATCTCAGGCTTCATATTTTCTCTGAGGCTTCACAAACACCACCACACTTGTTCTCAGCAATGGGTCTGCACTCGGTCCTGCTTAGGCTGACTCATGCCCAGTGACACAGTTACAGTGCTACCACCTTTGGATGCAGGGGCTCAAAGCATGTTTGCTTTATAAGCAAGTAAATTTAGTCACTAGTAAATTCCTGTCTGCTCAGGAGCTGCTGCTGTTCAGGGCTAAGGTGGAAAGCTCAGCAAATGCACCTGCAGCAAGTGCAACTCCAAAAAAATCACCACTGAGGTCTATGTAACTGGATTTAAGTTCCTCACTTATTCTATAGGTGAAAAAAACCCTTTGGAACTTTCTATGTCTTTACAGGCCCTCAAATCTTTAAAATGGTTGTGCAAGGAACAAGCAGTCACAATTAATCAAGCCGCTATTTATCTAAGGGGCTCAGTTTGAAAGGTAAACGCAAATATCTTGATGATATTGCTCCTCAGGAAAAATTTGCCTAGTAAGAGTCCTCACCCGGCTCATGAAGTGACACTTGATACAGATTTTAAGCAGAGAAAATGTTCCATGTGCCCAAGTTCCCAAGTTTTGTTTCACTTAAGTTTCAAAACAATTCATGTTTGCACGCATGCCAGTTTGAAAAGTCTCCATTAAAAAAGCCAAAAAACACAAACCACCACTCACAGTTCTGCAATGTCTGTTAATTCAAAGTCATTTTGTAAACAGCAGTAACATACAAGGTTGCTGAAATTTCCTATCAACGGTTTAGCCAAGCTGTCATTCTCCAAACATATACTGACCAAACAGTTTTGGGAATGAACATCAGGAAGCTCAAACTGAGATGAAGGGAGGAAAAAAATTCAAGCCTAAATTCTTGGATTTACTGAGGGTGGTTTATTTTCATTTTTGGGATTTGTTTGGATGATAAAGCAATGGAGATGCAGGCTTGGATGGGAAAACCCTCTTATCTTTTATCACCAACATCTTCTAAAAAAAGTGAGTTCATTACTATGGAGACAAATCCCACTTCCTCCTGGGAATTAAGTGTCTACACGACTTGAAAGCTGTCTGGCAAATTTCACACCTAAGCAGAAGAACTGAGAACAGATTTTTTTTTAATTTCCTGCTTTGCAAAGAAAAAAACCCCAAACTATCCTTATATCCATTTGTTGCACACTTTATCTCATTTATTTTCAGGTAAGTTCACCTTGTCAGAAGGCCACCAGGAAGGCAGGAGAACAGTGGTATAAGTGGCGTATAAGATGTATTAAAAGTATATGAGATGGAGGTCTTTTCATACACATGGGTGTTCCCTGGAACTTGGTAAAGTAATTTGCCTTTTATTATACGGGCACCATGAATTGTTGCAATAGGGATGTAAGAACATATTTAACTTTTCCTGAAAGGACTTGAATAAATGCTTGAATTGGTCCCAGATTTTAATCTTTCTTAAACCAGTAAATGTTGGTAGGGGATCTGCTGTACCACAGGATTTAAAGAGCACTGGAGGATTTGCCCCTCTCACAGGTGAACAGCAGCCATGTGGTCCCTGGCAGCCTCTGTGCCTTAACAAAACACCCACATCCTGTAACCAAAACTCTGCCCTGCTCTTCTGCAAAATATCAGCTCGGATGGCACAAGGGAAGGGCATAATGAAAGGAGGAGAGGAAAAACAACAGGGAAAGTATTTTCCTTTTGACATTAGCTTTCCACCACATCTCACCCCAAGACCAAAACTTTGGATTTGCAGGGAACACAAAAGCCACTGGCAAGCTCTTGCCTGCACCTCTGTCCTTGCTCTAAGCTAAAAAGCCTGCAGGTTACGGCCCTTGCTGCTGCACTGTCAGTGAACCGTGACTTACATTTACAGCCCTAGGATGCAACTGGAGTTGAGAACATTTCAGAGAGCTCGGAGGATTGAGCTCACAGATTTTTCTCAACTCTGAGTCAGTTAAAAGCCCTCATCAGTGCTGGGCTCTATGTATGTCAATAGGCTGCAAAACCAGCACAGAAATACTGAATTTCATGTCCAGATGTAGATCAAATGTTTTGCCAAGCTGTGGTTATCTCCAACACAAATGTGGACAACAGAGGCACACAGCACTGTAGCCTGAGCATCAGTCCTTGCTGCAAGGGTCTTGGCCCCATTAGAAATTATTCAGACAAATACTGGAAGTGCGACTGCAGTTTTAGGTAGATGGGATAAAATGGTCAAAGGAGAACAGACCTTTGCATGACCCAAAATAGTGGGGTCAGGTTCTTTGAAAACAATCTGCTTTATGATGTGCCAGTCACTTCTGCTTTGTCTTTATTTAGGAGCTGAACAAACACAGCCCCTTGTTGAGTACTGAGGCAGGAGCTTATTTTTTGGAGCAGACTGAGAAATGGTGAAGGTTTTCTCAGATTCTGGAAACTCCAGGTTTCTGCAGTTAGAGGTCAAGAGAGCCCAGCTGATAAATTCAAGTGCATGTTTTTATCAGCCCCTTAGTGGGTGCAGCCCTTACCCTCTCACATCAGCCCTCTCCCCCTGTGCTTTCCCCTCTGGCACAGGGAGTGGGGGGGACCAGAGATGTGCAGCTCTTCAGGGCAGGGGCTCAGCTGTCCCCTGGGGATGGGCTGGCCCTGCAAACACAACACCTCCACACCCTTTGTGATGCTGTCAGAAATCAATATCAAGCAATGCTGTGTCTGCAGCCTTGCAATGGAAAAATAATTAAAAAAAAAAAATCAATAGTCTAACAGACCTGGTCCAGTTGTGGTCTGCTGAAGAATAGGGGCAGAGAGAAGAGCTCAAGCACAAGGGAGCCACAGTGCAAATTTGGCATTTTTGCACTAAGCAAAGCAGCAGGTAGACTCAGCAAGAAGGCCTGCTTTCCCTGCTTGAGAAAGGCCAAACATCAACAAATCTCAGCACCCAACACCAGGAAACCTGCCAGAGATCAGCCCTGGTAAGGAGGAGCATGACAGAGCATTTTCCCAAGGCAGGAGCAGCCCTGCTGAGCTTATAGGAACATTCTCAAGATCCTGCATCTCTCAGCTGGCTGCAAAACCATCTGCTTTACTGACAGCACTTTAAAGAAGCACCTAAGACAAATATTAAGACAAAAAAAGATCTAATAAAACAAAGCATTGGAGTTTAAATTTAATTGGCTTCCTAACAAGGGCAGATGCATACTGGGAACAGTTTCATTGGTGAGAGAAGGTTAAAATTTTTCCCACTCATACTTTCCTTTTGTTCCTTAAAGGTGGAAATAACCGTATGGACTTTGTAGTGGTTTTTCTTCTAGAGCGTAGGAGCGAGAGGTCATGTGCTGTCCTTACTCAAAAGCATCATGATGTTTTTGTCTGGAAAGGCAAGTGGCCCCCAGGGGCTGAAGAGACCCAGATGGGCAGTAGCTCAAACTCCAGAGGTTCCTCTCTTGCCTGGCCAGCAAACCAATGCCAGAAACCAGACTTACTCTTCCCAGTTCTCATTGAAAGATGGGGTAAAGCCTTGCTCTTCCTGCAGTGAGAGAGCGCAGCTCTGCTGACGGCAGCGCTCAGTGTGTTCTTGAGGAGCTGCTGGTTTTTCTCCCGTGTTCAAAGTCCTCTGTTTATTTTGAAACAGTGACCAAGTCTCTGCTGCTCTCCAGACAATGCTGTTGCCGTGTCAGTACAA
Source organism: Struthidea cinerea (assembly GCA_013397865.1). Classification (NCBI taxonomy): domain Eukaryota; kingdom Metazoa; phylum Chordata; class Aves; order Passeriformes; family Corcoracidae; genus Struthidea; species Struthidea cinerea. The sequence goes on along the minus strand of VZTI01000933.1, from coordinate 1,188,099 downwards.
AACATCCGCCCCGCCTCTGTCTGGCCACCCCTCCCTGCCTCTGCCTGTCTGTGTGTGACGGGTGGGAGGAGAGCGATTTCCTTTCGCAAAATTACCCCTCTAAATCCTTACCTCAGTTGTTTCTGGACAAGCCTAATGCTGCATACCTCTTCCAACCACACGACTCTGCTCTTTTCCAAACTATGGCTTCCTTTTCTGGTCTGTGAGCATAACCCCAGAGCACAACGCACTGCCCGCACTGTCCCAAATGCTCAGCATCAACCAGCTCTTTGGGCTGGCAGGAACTTCTCCAGTTGTTCCTCCAGAGTGCACAGAGAGAACTGTTCTGAAGGTGAAGGTCAGTGATTTTATATGCTCTGTGAATGTTTTCTCCTTATGTTCCTAAAATCATTCCACATTAAAAAAAAAAACCCAAACCAAAACAAAAAAACAAACCAGCCAAACAAACCCACAACAAAACCAAAACCCACTCACAAGAGCAATTTCAGTCCATTACATATTTCCAATGCTGAGCTTGTGGGTGTTTTACCAAGACAGAGATCAGAGCCTGAGTGGAGGAAGGCTGGCAGAGCTGCCAAGCCCTGTAAGAAGCTGTAAATGAGCAAACAAGATTACTGGTACATTTTTCAAATGTCACGGGGCTGAAAGACAAGAGTATTTAAATGACTTAGAAAAACGAAAAGTAATTCAGATTTCTATCTGAGCAAAGCCAACATGAAAAATCCTCCATAAGAGACAGGGTGTATCCCTTGCAGTCTCTTTTGGGTATTATATCACAGGACACACATTCTAGTCTTTATCACTTTCCATACAGTTACTTAAATTATAAAAGTGAACGAAAGCTAAAGCTCAAGGGAAAAAATTACAACAGCTGTGCACATGTATTGGCCAGTGGGATAGAGAAAACTGAGCCTTTCCAGAGTAAAACACGTGAGCTGGGCCAGAGCACAGGGTCCCTGTATTGGGCCACGTTGGGCAACAACACATCCCAAAGGCACGTAACTGCTGATGTGGAATTCACATACATCACTTACACACCACTTCCTAAATCACCCTTGCTGGAAGGAGACACCACTACTGTTACCCAGACTCTAGGCAGCAAGGGGCAAAACACTGCACATGAATCTTAATGAAGTTATTTTTCAGAGAAAATATTTTTTATATATTTCATCATAGCAAAATAATGACTTCAAGGTTTTTAAAGGGATGGGTTGGCTTTCACCCAGGTTGCCAGGGTCCTGACTGCTGTTGGGTGCAGACAGCCTAAGGTGCTAGATTGGCATACAGAGCTCCTTTCCTCTCTTCTCCACAGCTGGCCTGTGTTTGTCCACAGCTCTGCCCGCATGGGAACAACCCTGCCACCGAGGTCAGGCCCTTTTTGGGAACGCTGCCCATGCAGGATCCTTGTCCTCCTGCCACAGGAGGGCATGTTGGCTCCACACCTGCAGGCTACTGGAGCCGTAATAATAGCCATTGTTAGCAAAACCCTTCAGGACCTCCCATGCTCCCAGACAGCATCATAAGAAACACCTGTGCACCCTCAGGAGATGGCCCTTCACCTCTCCAGCATCCTCTGCCCACAACAGACTCACAAGGCCTCCATATTGCCAGCCTTTCTCCCAGTTGCCCGCAGGTACCAAGGGACAATGGGATGCTGCTCTGTTGAGGGTTTGAAGCCCTGGAGAAAACCCAGAGCAGGCAGGGCCAGACTTCTGCCTTCACTGGTACAGCATAGCCCATCCTCCCCTCAGCAATGGCAACAGGAGAAATTCAACACTGAGAAATGCTAAACCCCAGCCAAAACCAAAAGCCAACAGAGCAGGCAGCCAGCAGGGTCCTGCAAGTATGCAATACGTGGCAGCGTGCTGTGTTTTATTAAACAGCAAGCACCTCACAACAGAAGAGCCGTCTCCAAAACGTTAATTTTCTTGCAGTTGATTAACTGTCCAGCATCCAGACTCACATTACCTCCGAGACTGAGCATGTGTGGGAGGGAAACTGGCAGCAACTGCCGGGAGCGAGTGCCAGTGTGTGTGATCGTGAAGTGCTCTCACACCACATTTGGGATTATTGCATTCTTTGGGGAGATGCCAAATACTCCCCCTGCCCCCCTTCCCAAATTTGTCCCTTCTTTTTTGGTTCATGCAGATTAGGATGAGAGGAAGTGGGTGCCTGTTTGATTTTCAATCAGACACTCCTGCCCTGATTCTTTCCGGCAGGCTGACGGATACAGACATACCGCCCACCCCCAAACGCTTGCGTGCGAGGCTCTTGGGAACCTCCCGGCTGCAAACACCTCTTTTTAATAGAGGTGCTGCCTCTTCAGAGCTGCCTTGCCATGTGTTTGAACACGGAAAGACCCCTCTCAGACACCAGCATTGCTATTTTGTTGTTGTTCGTTTCACTCTGAAAACAAGAAAGGGACCAAGCTGTCCCCCTCTCCCAGAGCATGTGGCTGCCACACACAAATGTCAGCCCCAGCAACAGGAACGATCTTGTTCCCGTAAGTCAACAAACAATGTTTAGAAAGGTCTGTGCTGTGGGAGGATTTCCTAACATAATACAAGTCATCAGACTTAAAACACATGTCTACTCTGTGTATTTAATAAAGCAACAAGGCTGCATAGGAAAAAAGATACAAGAAAACAAGAACTTTCTCCTGATGACTTCATCCCACAGGGGTCAACAGCAAATCAAGGGCAGTATTTGTTGGGAAGGGGAAGCTCTGGAGATTTCTTGGAGAACTTTAAAGGAAACTTGTGGTGTTCAATAACAAAACCAATACTTTTCTTATTAGAAACAAAAAAAGAAAAACCCATCATTTTCCCAGCATTGCATCATGACAGCATCACTCATGCATAGAATGTTGCAACCGGTATCATCAAGGAAGGAGCAGTTTGTTCCACCTCTTTTTTACTGCGTGGGCAACACAGGAACACGTGGTAACATTGCCTCCCCCATGTACCATACTCACCCATGTATTTTACTCAGGCAGTACTAGGGGAGAACAACAAATGTAGTTAACATTTTTAAAGGTAAAAAGAAAAAAGCTCTCCACAAAAGCCCCCAGACCACAGACCCCAAGCCCCACCAAGCCAAGAGTTTGAAGAAGTTACATTAGGGTTGCAGCAGCAATGGAAATTTGCCCGTGCCTGCAAAACAGGCAGAGAGGGATGGACACCTGAGAAAGGGTCACTGCACCAAGACTGTGTTCACCTCACATGCACTCAGAATAAAAAAGACATTTAGAAAATCAAATGGTGGATCTTTTTTCCATGTTCTTGACATAACTATCAAAATGAAAGCTGATCCTGTTGTGTGGAAATCTCTGAGTAATCTGCTGGAGCCAAGAGGAAATCCTAGGGGATATTCATGGCTCTTGGCAGCACAGTCCTGGACCAGCTGGACCTTGACCTACCCCAGTGCAGCCATTCCCAGGTATGCCACTGCCTGCTTCCACCAAGCAGGGCTTTACAAAGTTGATTTTTTTTAGTACATACAGCCGTATGTACTAAAAATAAAATGAATTTAAATAAAATAGTGCATATTTGTGCAGTACACTGCAGTTATAAACGTTTTAGCTCTCCTCTTTGTATTGCTTGGGAACACAAATACATTTCTCGTGTATTAGCAGGAAGATCTTCCTCTTTGCAAACTCAGGTCTTCTAAAGATGAACGATCTGCTAATCTTTTAAATTTAAAACAAGTCAAAAAGTAGCACATTGTAGAAACCCGCATTAAAATCCCACATTCACACATGCATGCAAACAGTATCTTTCTGTGGTTTAAGACAACAAAAACAAAGCCCACACAGGCTTTTATTAACTCTCGCAATCAGCTTTTATCACAACACTTAATCTACCTTAAGCTTTTGTGCAAACAACAGGAGATGAACGAAATCTCCCATCTCCAGAACTACATTTGATTCAATATTCACCACTGAGAAGAGCAGGGATAAATACACTCAGAAAATCATCAACAACTCCCTGTGATTTCTCCATGTGACCAAAGCTAAAGTTATTTAGAATACAATACAACATTTACAGAAATAAAACATTATTCATTGGCTCTCTAACCTCAAGTCTTTTACCTGCCTCCCCGAAGTTCCAGAAACCATGTGCTCAAGTACAAAAAATGAAGCAGCTGTTACTGAAATTCCACAAGCCATATAAAAGGCAGTTATTTAGTATAGAAATTTCTAAACTGTGAAAATGTTTAACTTCTCTTTGGTTAAAGAGTAAGAGAGTAATAGTCAACAACACTGACCTACCTCAGCTAGTTAATTTAGAGGATGAAAGAAAGTTTAATAAGCACTAGTTGATTTTCCTCAGTCTTTACTGGTTGTAAAGCCTGTAAGCATGTAATGTTTTTATGTAGTCTTGTAAAAGTACATTTAAAATTCTTTAGTATGTGTAGTTATATTGACCTAATGAAGTTCATCATTTCAGCCAAAGGATGTCTTTTGTGAGGCTGTTACCGGCAGGTTTCCAGACTCTTATAGAATACAGCTGCTTCATGACTCCTGACGAGCCCAGACAGTGCCCCTGGCTACCTGAAAGCTCAGTGACAGATTTAAAAATACAATTCACAGGTCACTGTCCTCAGACAAAGCTTCAGCTAGATCTGAGTGTGTTGTGCTAACCCACCAAGTGCAATTTTAACATACTGTAGCTTTACAGGCAAAGTAGAAAAATCTTTCACTTTAATGATTAATCAGTGACACTCTCAGGGAGGTTTCTTTTATTGCTTCTGACCTAAATATGAGCTGCAACTCTCCTGGTGCTCCTCTTTGACTCCAGGAGCTTTTTAGCCGCCCACATAGCAGTCTAACAGCACAGTGGATGTGCACTTCTCACTGCACCATACCAGAGCAAACGTGAAGTCCCTAAATTTTAAGGTGCCTAAAATAAACAAACTCATCAACACAAACCTAAAAAGCAAAGATTTGCACATAATAATCTGACCATTGGAATGGTGATTTCAAGTATCAGTTCTACAGATATCACTTAAAAAGAGTGATAAAATCTTATCATTTTGGATGTGTTGAATGAAAATAGGTTGCAAGAAAACACAATGCATGGTGTAAAATAACAACTAACCTTAAAAGCTTTCATAAAATTCATTTCCTACCAGCTCTGAAAAATCAAGGCTGTAACAGAAAAAAGTGGGTTCCTTTTCTAGCACAATTAGACATTATTTTAAACACTTGATGGCAAATGCAGGTGACAGCAATTAACTGAATGATGTGCTCTCATATATTTAAGTTTGTTTTGTCTCAGGAAAACCAGAAAGGTTGTGAAGATTCCGAATGTTTTGCAGAGCTTTACAAAATGCAGAAATGCCACCTCTGTGTGCGTTTGCACAAAGGCACAGGTTGGGGGAAAGCCACAATTCTGATCTCTGGCCTTGGAAAAAGCCATAAGAGGTCTAGAGAGAGGAAAACCTCAAAGCATCATTAGGAGTTGTGCTACATATTTGCGGTGCCTTTGGCACCCCCTCCCTTGGCATTTGTCACCCCTCCCTCAGCCCTGGCTGCCTCCGCGCTTTCAGCTCTGCCAGCCCCGGCTCACCCAGCAGAGCCCGGCTCTCGAAGCACCGAGCAAAAGCAGCTCCTCCCGCCTTGCCAACCCCTCCATCTGCTGCCGCAGCAGGGGTGCTGGGAAAGCTCTGCTTACATCTCACACTGCACGTTGCTGGAAATTTCTGCCATCTGCTATTGCCTTTCCTCCCATGCCTCACAAAAATATCGGTGACTAAAGAGAAAGCAATTCCTTTATCAGATGTTTTAAAGTGGTGTCAATTTGAATAGCGACTTTTTTTGGATTGCTTTTGTATTCACGCGAGCACAACAAATCAGCACAGATTAAGGGATAAAGACGCAAGGTCAGATTTATACAGCTAGCAAATAACTAAATATATTCAACAGCCTACCCCAAACCTATTTCTTACAAAAACAATTTTTTAAACCGTGATTTGGATGACTTTTGACCCGTATGAACAACACATGATTCTCTCCCAAAGCCAAGTCCTAAATTCATCACACAAGTTATTGCTCTGGAATGTAATTTCAAACCACAGAGTATCCTACACAAACACACCCTGCCTGTGCCCAGGCACCACCCAGAGCTGGAGACCAAGCATGCAGCAGTGCAGGGGACCCTCCTCAGGGTACTCTTGGATTTCATGAATTTGCACTCAGGCTGACAAGTCAAGACTTGGATGAGGCCAGATATGCAATTCAAAATACACCTGGCTACAAAGAAGAATTTTAAAGCAAGGAAAATCAAGCATTTGGAGACTTAAATATCCTCTACAGTCCCTCTGTGGTCCAAATACAGGCAAATACTCAGCCACAAAGTCAAACACTAAAGGCTTTCAGGATGACCCAGCACAGAGACAACATATTGCCGAGGAACAGCAGACCCAAACCCCTGATATGAAACACCTCATCATGGATACAACAGGCAGCACAGAGGGACCACGCTGCCTGATGACACATAGCTTTACAATCACCCTGTTTCTTCTACACAATTTTAAGAGTGGACTTACCTTTGTGGGTGCTCTGAGTGCACTGCTCCTCCTGCTTTCCCTCGTCTCTCTCCTCACCAGGGCCAGCACTCTCCTTTTCCAGGTGACTCAGGCAGGAGCTCGTGGCAATGGAGGCAGCTGCTTCCCACACTGTCCACAACCCCAAACCACCGTGCTGAGGAGCCCCATCCTGCCCAGGGAGGGAAGGGGGTGGGGGCAGCTCATCACCAGACTGGCTCCACCTTGGCAGCTCAGCAGGAGCCCCTCCAGGTGCACCTCGACTGGCAGATGGCAGCTGGGCCATCCTCACCGGTGTGCGCTCAGCTCTCCGGCCTGCGGGTGTGAGGGCAGAGGCAGCCCCAGGTGCTGTGTCTCTTTGGCTGAAGGCGACACCCTGGCCACTGACAGCGTCTTCTGCGTCCCCGCTGTCCAGGGCCGCTTCCAAACCCCCCTCGGACAGGCCAAGGTGGGATTTGGGGCAGGAGCAGGTCCCTGGGGCAGCAGCGGCGCTGAGGGTCTGTGTGAGGGGAGCGCGGGGCTGCCTCAGGTGGGTCAGGGCCGGTTCCGGCCGGTTCCGGCCGGTTCTGGGCGCCCCTCTGAGCTCCTCAGGGGCTGAGGCGGGAAAACGCTGCTGGGGGCAAAGGGAGGCTCTGGGGGCAGAAACAGCCGGCAACAGGGTTAATGTCCCTTTGTTTCTCACCTCCCAAATGTATTTTAATTGTTAAGAAATGAAGTTAATTCTCCTCAGGTGGAGTCCATGTCTCCTGTGACAGTACCCAGTAAGGGATGTCCCCATTCTTATTGCCACCCACCAGCTGTCACCCAGGGTGGCCCTGCCCTGCTGAGTGGGCACCCAACATTTGGCCAGAGCTGGCCCACCACAGCTTGGCCACGTCGTAACAACCACAGCAGTAAACCCTCTGTGAGCAGTGTCCCACGAGACACCCAAATCCCAGCAATAAACCCTGTCCTGAGAGACAGACACCCATCTTGGGGCTGGGACAGGGAGGGATTACCTGGAAGGCCTGCAAAGGGGGATGGTGAGAGAGAAGGTAAACCAGCCAACCAGGCAGTCCATGAAAAGAGTAGAGAATAGGTTACAGTGATCCAAAAACTTCCAGTAAGAAGGGTGAAACCCCATCTACCCAACCCATAGGGACAGAAATCACAGCGTGACTGGATTGCAACCTAAGTATCTCCTTGGGGAAATCCGAGGTATGATGTAATGTAATTTATATGACAAATATTCAGAAGGGGATTGAAACAGATTCTAACTTTATCTGCATTTAAAGTAAGGTTAGACTTTTTGCCTAGAAGCGAAGCTCTCCACTCCAACCCCCACGGAAGACTGGCCAATCACTGAAAATGAAGAGTGGGGATTTTTGTTGTCATCATTAATTGAAAACTTTCCAACACTTTCTCAATAGGTGAACGAACCCACACTTATATTATATAGGCTTAATACTTAACGAATAGATATTAAAAACATTAATGAAACATTACCTCTCTCTTCAGAGCAGTGATTTGGTGATGTTTCTTAAAAAGTGCACCACACAGCCGGTTTCCTCCCCTAATTATTAATCATCACCACTCCAGCTAATAAGCAATGGCAAAGCGAAGGTTTGCAGTATTTTGTGTTCCTTAAAGACCTGTTGCAGCAACACTTCCCAAAGTCAAATATGGAGACTGTCATCCACAGTTTTTCTAATAGTTGTTCATGTCAACCTTCGACCGTCCAACCCCTCACTTTGTTATATAACATAGCAATATTACACCTCCAAATAATAAGAAATTGTGCTGGTTCAATTCTTCATTAGGATTATTACACAATGAGAGTTGTGAATGCTGCAAAAGGAAAATAAACCATTAAGAAAGCATTTGCCACTACTGGGTTCAGTTATGGGTCCCCATGGAGTAAAACTCAGCTTTATGGAGATTTGGGTAGCTGCCAGGAGATAAACCATAACATTTGTTTTGACAAATTTGGGGCAGTCCACTTTATTTACCAGGAACTGAAAGAACTCTACTTGCACCGCAGCAGCATAGCAAGAGACAGCTTTTATGGGAAAAGGAAGACCTGAAAATTCATACTATTTTGGTGTGCTGCCCTTCCGTGCTTGAGCATGAAACACACAAAACAATTGGTTCCCTTGGGTACACAAATTAAAAGCCCGTTCACCACGCAGCGCAAAGCGTGTCATTTCTGAGCAGGTGAACATGTAGCAACTAGACATTTCATACAGCATATTATCAGGTCTAGAAGCCTGGAGAACTTGTTTCCAAAAATTCAGGCAAGGTCACAGCATGCACTGAGGAAGTATTGCTCTACCATGGATTTTTTTTCTGCACTTAAACACAGAACAATTTCACCAGACTTATGCCAAAGGAAAAGTTGACCTGGTGAAGAGTTAAGAGGTCAAGTGAGAAAGCTTTCAACGTCTTTTTGATATTTTTGCATGCCTCCCATGTTGAATAGCACACGAAGACACACTGGAGTATTTATCAGAAAGTGATTTGCCTTCAGGAACCATAAAAAAACTTGATTTGTCTTCTGCCAAATTTTGTGAGCTTGGAAAATCTCAATTATATAAAAAATATGCTTTAAAATGAAACACTGACTTTTCTGCTTTTGGGAAGGGAGGTGGAAGGGACAGTCTCTGTGATTCTTTGTCATAACATTCTGGGGTTTTATGTATAAACACAAATTCTGAAACGTCTATAAAATTTCACTTAAACCCAAAATAGACCAAGGATACAAAATATTCCATTTCTAGTATAGCTTTGAACAGGAAATGCATCTTCATGTAGTATTTGATTTAATGTCCATTTTATCACAGATGGTATAATCACAAAAAACCTGAACACTTGAAAGGAATTTGACAAACAGAACCAGATGTAAAACATCTTGAAGCTTACAAATTCATCACAAAGATTAAGGAGAACTTGAAAATATGGGGTTTCAAAGCTTCCAGCAGACCAACACATCTGTTCAGCCCAGAAATGCTTTCCTACTTCCTGACGTGTTTACACAGCAAGAAGTTGCAGCAGGAACTAGATCAGAAGCAATTCTGTTTGGGGGGTTTCATTACCTCGTCTCTGCAGCAGAGCCAGGGCACAGAATAACCACACATAAAATACAACTGAAGAACATGGATGCATTGGCCTCAGGAGAAGTATTACAGGCAGGTGGGAAGCAAGGAAGAAATGTGCTGTTGTACTCCAATAATTGATGTTAAAGTGGAAGTGGATGGACATTAAAGATTCCTTCTGCCTATGAATAACTGTGCTTTTATTACTGGTTAAGGGAAGGGCCCTGTGGAGTCACTTTGCAAAATCATCTTTAAACCGCAGTAAGAACACCATGCAAAAGGATGCTCCTTTCTATGAATGTTTTAAAAAAAGAACCAACCAAGCAAACTAACATTTCCTTTACTTAATCTTCACAATCAACTGCCCACCTGAAGAAATTATGCCCTCGTCTACACCAGCCTTGTAACCACAATGTCCTGTTTATGTTGTGCTTACACATTTAATTCCTCACACTGGCCAAGGATGACCATTAGCACCTGTATCCTCACTGCCACAGCTTTAAAGTCCACCACAAAAAGCAAACACTAGTCTGCCTGAAAAGTTAAAATGCCTCAAACTTCCCGAAAACTCTTGTTTGAAACTTGAGTGCTGATCAGAAGAAAGCAGACACTTGAGCCAAGCATGGGAGAGCCAAGATCTAGGAGAGGTGAGCAGACACCACCAGCAGCCAGGAAAGGCAGCAGTGCCAGAAGTGTTATTTCCAGTCTCCAGTCATGACTCTTAAATCCCTTCAAAAAAATCTTTCAAAGCTCTCATCCACTCTAGTGGTTCTGGATACTGTCCACATTAATCACTCCTAGGAAAAGAAGAAAATGTTACGCTTGTGCAAGCAAAAAGCTCATCAAGCTGCATGTAAAATTTAAAAGTTTGCCCTTTCTAGCATTTGGAGTCCAAAAGTATAATGGAAAGAAAGCACTGAGTCAACAGCAGAGCATCTGCAACCACTTTCAGTGAAGATGGAAGATAACCAGTGCTGGAGGCATGCTCAGGAGGAGCCTTCCTACGTGACAGATGCCTTCAGCATTCCAGTTTGCTGGCTATTGTCACCATTTGGTTCAAAGAGAAACACTGCTGGCATAAAAGCTAGCTTTAATATAGCTGCACCAAAATATCTCTTGCCCCACAGAGATTAGTTACCTAGTTGTCTCCCATACAGTTTCCAAGCAAGGTTCAAATCTGTCAGCAGTTTAGCCTCACCACTTTAGCTTTGTTTGTACTGATTTCTAGATGCTGGGCTACGTAAAGAGATCTTGTAGTGTGGGAAGAATCAGCATTCTTAGTACTGAACTGTCAGTGCTGAGCACCCAGTGCTTATTCAAGCTGCTTCAGAGTAAGGGTTTCTTTGGTATCGTACATTAGCAGCTTCTCTCTGAGGTGAGCTTCGGCATGAAAACAGAAGCATATTCTTGAGGAACCAAAACATTTTTCAGCTGCAGAGTGGAAAAACTCCTTCTAAAGGAAAGGGTTGTGAATACTTTGTTGTATCTGAACTTTGCATCACTTTAAAGCAAAAGAAAAATCCTTGGGTTCCATTTTGTTTTCCCTTAGTATATTCATGTGTAACATACACCAAGATTTACGGTCTACACAAGGTTTCTTATGTTCTCAATCTCAAAAAAACCTCACATCCTCTTCACTTCGGTATTGCATATACACAGCATGAGATTCCAGTTCCCATGGATGGCTTTAGTTTTGGGACCATAAGCTATTGCCATGTGCATTTCAGGCCTCTTCAACTCTTCTGTCCTTCATGGGTGACAAACCCTGATTTTAATCACAGCAAAGAAGTGTAGCAACATCCATATCAGTTTATGGTCATAGGGTTATTAAATTAGTAGCAACATTATTTCTTAGAACATTCATCAACCATTGTTAGAAGTGACAAATTTTTACTTCATTATATAATTATTTGGGGTTTTTTTTCTCATATCATGTTTTGCTTTTTCCATCTGCTAGTTTCCATGATGTTGCAACACGGTTTTGGCACAAACTGGGTAATTTCCATCACAATGTATTCATCTTTCTTCATATTGTCATCAACATCTGGAATCATTCTGCATTTCTCAGAGAAAATATTCCCCAAATCTTAGTCCTTAGAAGAGTGGGGAAATTTGACACTAGATGATGCTCTAATACAAAAACGTTCTACATTGTTTGAGTCTGTTTCTTTAACAGTACACTTTCTTCAAAGTGAGAGGAAAAAAAATCATCTTTCTTAGCCTTTAGCTCCTCCTAATAGCTGTGTCAATACTCAAAATTGGCAAGTGTGACTGGTCTGCTACTTTAATTTTTAAAGTCTGTTTTATTAACTCATGGAATAATGTAAAACTTTAAAACTATAAACACTATACAAAAGTATATCTGTAGCACAGGAAACAAAGGTAAAACTCAAATTTTCCTTAATACAAATCTATCCTCTATGAAAAGCCTTTTGTAATTTCTGGGTTCTCGTTACTTCTGCTCCAGATACTATCTTAACCCAAATAAAAATAAAGGCATTTTATACAAAAGCACAAGTTTATTGTGTGCTTTTCAGATGACAAGATATTCCTCACTCACAACTACACCCAATTCAAACAGTTCTATCTTTAACCATTCCAATATACCTCCCCCATCTGCTCAAATGTCCTTACAGTTCACCACTTTAAAAGCAGCTGTCAACAACATTGCAGACACCAATCATGCATATTGCAAATTTTTCTACAAGTTCCCCAGTTTTTGTAACTTCTGACATCCTCAAAAAATTTGCAGCAACTCCAAACAAAACCAAACCTTCCTTCTGCTCAAATATGTGTGATGCAAACAAAGCTGGTTCTTCAAGGATAAGACATAATAGCTCCAAGTGTCCACACTTGCCTGGAATCAAATACTCCTTGGCTTACTTCACAGTACGAGCACAAACTTCTGAATACCCCTGCACATCACACTTGTACTGACCAGCTTACAACAGAACTCATAAAATTTGTGCAACTGTGTTTTCCAGGACTTTGGAAAAATAAGTGTCCTCCAGCAACTCTTTGATTGGAGTGGGGTCCAACAGTAACGAGAGATGCCTCACTTTTAATCTTGACAGAGCTTGGAAACTCCATCTATTTCCTCTTGTGTATTGGCAACATTTCCTAGAATGCAACTTTCTGTTCAGACTGAAAATCACCAGTTTTGTTCCACTGACTGGTAGCAGAGAGAAACATGCCCAGTTTGTTCAGAGAGCGATCCTGTTGATGCTGTGCCATGCCAGCTGCTGGGAACACTGCTTGCACCACAAGGAGAGCAGCCAACAAGCTCTGATGCTCCATCACCACCTCCTCTGTCCCACACCAGCTTTACACTCTGCTGACTGAAGCCACTGGAAGCGATATGCCCAAATAAACTGTCCATAAAGGAAACTACCTTGCTTCAGACTAGCTCACTATTGGTCAGACATCAGAAACGCTGTGCAATTTGGAAGCCCACCTGCCCATAAAATTCCATGTAATTTATGTCAATGCCTGGTAAATTGGTGCTCAGCACCACACCCTTCAGTTGTCCTCAGCAGAAGAGTTTGCTGATCTATTTCCTTCACAGACTTGGTCCCACACCTGCACTTCTCAGCAGGTACTCAGAACAACAACTCACAGATTTTTGCAAGGTCAGTGAGCCAGGAACAGCCACTGAAGTGGAGAGCTGTGTCTATAAAACAGAGAGCACATTAGGCTGGGATGATGAGATGCCTGAAAGCACTGAGTGAGGTAGAGCAATATTGAACCTGTACGAGCACCTGCGGAGCAAACAGACAGGACTGACTGTGTTTGTTGTGTGCACATAACTCCAGTGTGACAGCTGTGCCTCTCGCCAGGCTGACTGGTCATGTCCCAGCAGCCCAAAGAAAAAATTCCCTTTTTTTCTCCCCTACTTCTACCCTGGAAGTGACAGTACAATGACTGTCGGGAAAGAACACACACAACTCTCTGCTAACCTAACCAAAACACAGGCATTAAAATGGGAAGACCAAAGAAAGAGTAGAAGTCATAAGCCAAACCACTAAAATCTGCTATTAACTCCTCTTAGATTAAGGAGAGGCACCCCAAAAAAGCATTTTCACTTAAAAGCCAGACAAAGACAGTGTATGTGATATAAAAAGAACAGTAAAACACAGGAAGCATTAACATGTGAAAGAAACATGTTGCAATTATGTCAAATACTGCTTTTTATATTTTATTAACAAGCAAGCATCCCTGGAACTGGGTCTATATAAAAATACTTCATGAACCAATCAGAATACAAGGGAGTTATATAAATTTATTTTATGCAACACTGATTAGTTTTGAAAATTTCCATTTTTAACGTTTTAATTTCAGCTTTTATTTTTTTAAAAAATCACTAAAAGGACACAACCCACAAAAATACAATCTGTATCTGCTCTATATTTACAGATAACTGGTCACTATTAAGGCACAGATTTAAAACTAACATTTTATGTAGCAAGTCAAATATTTGTGCATAATGTAACACTAACAATACGATACACTGTACTGTTATTTTCCCTTTGTGGAATCAGAGTAAGTGAGAATTTTCTTTACTTCCAGTGTGTTCTTTTTTTTTTTTTTTTATGTGAAGCCCTACTGAAAAATAATGTTGTTCATGGGAAGTTTTCCACTTTGGTGTAGATGAAATAAGCACTGCTCAGCAAAAGACCACATCTACTTAATACTGTAAGAAAATCAGTTTCTGAGTATAGTACCCTCTGGACACATAGCACGTACTTACAAAAGACTAAAAATCTGAGTGTAAAGCTGTAGGATGCTTTTAAGTTTAGGCAAAATAAGCAAGAAAGGGGTTGCATAAAATTCTGTACAAAGTGTTGCTGAATATTTATTTCATTTAAAGTATTTTAGAAACTAATGAGTCTGAATACAATTTGATTTGGAAGCACTGGGCTTGCAAATGCAAACATTTAAATGACAGCTTATCTGTAAGCACATAAATAGTTCCATTCACAGGGACTATCTGCACGCTTAGCAGTAAGCACAAGTGAAAATAGCTTTAGAATGAGAAGTTGTGGCTTCCAAGAGGGTTTCCATGAAGTCACTCTTGCCTGTGTGACACACATACACACAGATCTCTCCCAGACACATGGATATTGACTCTTGGCATTGAGCACAGGAATTTGGTGTGAACAACTGTGTGAGTACCAGATACGGTTTTAGCCAGTCACATCTGCAGTACCATTTTTAAACCAAATGAAGCTGCTACTTGATCTACAGGGGAAGTCACCCAGTTATACACCATTAAGTAGATATGGCTGAAATGAGCACTGAGCAGCAATTTTTAGCTAACCACAAGACTTTATATTATTGCTTGATCTATGCCCTCAAGTAATAGTCTCTTTAAATTCCCTTTGTGTGTGCAAATTTATCCATACATCATTTTGCATTCTCACCTTAAGAGAAAGAATTATCCATGGAAAGTGTCAAAACTCTCTCACCCATTTTTGCATAAACCCCAACTACTGTAAATATTATTCTAATGCCTTCTGTTAAGAGCACTTGACAGTGGTTTATGTCCATCTCAAAAGGCTTGTACACTGAACATAAATAATACATTACAGTAGAGGTAAGGTAATTCACAACATTTCTCATGGGAATGCTTTTCAATTAATGCTTGGGAAACTACACATTGCATTGCAAAAAGAGGCACTTCATGGATTCCTTCATTACACTGAAACTCTTCATAAACCCATAACAAAACATCTGTAAAGACAGAAGAATAACATTGCCAAATCTTTCGGACTTTCACAGTATAAGAACGCAAAAGTTAGCTCTAGCCACTTATAACATGGACTCTTTCTGTTGAACATAACTTGTTTCAGAAATAGTTCATCTCCAGAGTTTGAAACACTTCTGCAGCTGACAATTACAAATCTAGATCGAACAAAACAGATGCTATTACACCTATTTTATGTAGGTCGCTTCATTGCTGCATGCATAGTCATGTAAGTAATATGAGTCATTTATTAAATGGCAACAGTGCTGTCTTGTCAAATTAGATTAGTTGTCTGTTTAATCAAACTGACAGCCCAGAGCTCTAGTTTGATGAATGCCTTTCGGTCTCTACCATAAATCTGCAGTAGATCAGTTTAATCTGTTACGTATTGTAGGTGTATGGAATCTAAAAATAGAAGTCTGATATAAATAAGTGTCCTTTAGTGGCAGGGTACTAAAAATAGCCCTTTGCTTTGAGACAACCATTAAAAACAGTTTTAGCATAACAGGCAGCAGTTAAATATGTTGACTGCAAAGGGTTAATATTGCAAGGTCCATTTTGGTCTTTCATTGCATCTGTTACAGTGAGTATTATTGCAGGCAGCATTAGACTGCTTCATAAGAGCATAACAGGACTGGTCCACTACCAAGTGACTTGATTTTGGAACAATCTCTTCAGATAACTACCTGGGAGACAGAGAGGAAAAACAAAAATCTGCATAAGAACTGGTTTCTAGTACCATTATAGTGAGATGTGACAATGTAGGAACACCTGAAAAAATTTGATTAGTGCCAATATAAAAATTGATATGGAAATGAAAGAGAGAAATAAATTTCCACAGGACAAGAAATCAGAACATGTAAAGTGCAGAAAGACCTCAATAATTATTTTAAGCAGTACCAGAAAAAACCATCTTGATAAAGCCAAATCTATGCTCTCTGGCATCCCAGCTTTTCATTCTTCCTTCATTCAACAAAGTACAAAATTCAGTGCATACATTATAGTTATAGGTAATAAAATACTAAACAAAGAACCCTATATTATTATTATTGCAAATTCTGTCCAATCTACATGAGTACAACGTAACCCACATTTGGTGTTTCAAAAGACAACTGACAAAATGTGTTCTCTCTGATTTTTTTGGCACAGTACTGTGCAGACAAAACGCTTTGGTCCTTGACACCCAAACTCCCAAAGTGCAGAGGGTGGTGTGCAGTGAAGGCTGTCCACAGGATTGCCATGTCCACCTTTCCAGCTGGTTTCTGAGCCCAACCTCCTGCTACCAGCGCCCGCTGACACTGGCAATGTCCGAGTGATACTGGCGCGGCAGTCTCCCACTGGCGCCCCCTTCCAGGAACGAGGCACGGATGTTGGATGGGTCAAAGAGCTTTCTTCGGTTTTTGTTCAGTTCTGGAGAGGTCAAGCACAGCCACAGAAATCTCCCATCAGAAAGTCATTTTAATGTTTTGATCTAAACCAAATGCAAAACTTCTGTTTAAAGGAACAAAAGTATTTTAGACAGACACAGTATGCACTGAAAATATCTGTGAGGTACTCCTTCAATTAACAGTTCAACAGGATAACAAGAGAGTCAGGTTAAGACTCAGAGGCTCCTTGGGATGCAGGCATCTACTTGGGGCAATTCTTATTTGGCAACGGTATAGTGTGAAGCAGATAATTTTTTGCAATATTGATTTAGATCAAATTGACATAGCTGAAGCTTTTTAAAGTTTCTGTTATAATACTCAAAGGCTGCAATTTTCCTGGAGGCACAACCATGCAGTGTAGACTGAGATTGACAGAAAAGCTTACTACCAACTTGATAATTTCTCAATGCACAATTCTTCATTTTAAACATAAAACTGAAGAAGTATTTTAACAAGGACTTGCAGAAAAAACAGAGGTTCACCTGTCACTTAAACATGCACTCTACTCTTGTGTTAGTAATAACTCATCCAAAATATTTTTCTTTTCCCCACTTTCCTGTTCTTGTAAACAAACTCTGTGCTAGATACAAATCCGTGAGAGATTACATAGATTGTCATGACTGCTACTGAACTAAGTACATTTGCAAACCAAAAACCAAAAAAAACCCACAAAGCCCTCCAAAAACCAGGCACTTTTTCCCAGTAGGATGACTGCTCTGCTAATCAATAAAATGCAGGATAGGGAACCAAAGGTCAAAACTGCCAGTTCTGACTGCTATGTTGTGCTATTCAGACCCTGCAGGGCCTGTAATCCCACAGATTCCCAGACTCACAATTTTGGGGCATCAAAATCCTGCTGTGAGATGAACTTCCTACCAAGCTCCAGATTTATAGGACTATTGCAAGTGAGCTGTTATTAGGTCATGGGAAAGCTCTATAAAGCCTGGTTTAAGCACCTCTGGTGAGGGGGGCAAGCTAATATCACCTCTGTGGACTAGACCCTTGCTTTTCAGTCTTTCCAAGTAATTTTTCCTTTGTCAGCTGTAAACACACAATTTGAGTGAGAAGAATACAAACAATGCTTAAAATCAATAAATGGTACTCTGTGTCTTTTTACCTGAGATTGCAAGCAGCATTTTTCTTCTGGCACCAAAAGTGGTAATTCCCAACTCTTTCAAATCTTGATCAGTAAGAGTAAGGAATGTCTGCAGATCAATCTAGAATAAAAAGAAATAGGAAAATTATGCAAAACAAATCTTTCCACAAAAGTATTAAGTAATAAATGTGGTTGAGAATAGCTTCATTTTTTTTCCTGCTGCATTTTACAGTTACTCTGCCAAGCTATTCTTTGCATGTAAACAGCAATCATGGCTTTTCAATGGCTTCTTCACACAGTTGCTCAATTTGCTACATTTCTGACAGAGAAGGAGAAATTAAAAAGTAATCAGTTCTGGAAAAGCAGAGAAAATCAGTTAGTCTTATTTATTTATGAGTCTTGAGATACTGAGTATTTACCACAATTGTAAGATGTACAATCCAGCTTTGAAAGAACAGCTCATGAAAATCCTGTCACAAAGTGAGTTCTAAGTGGCTTTTGGTGAAGAGACAGAACAACTACTGCTGGAAAACATCCTACCAACACCAAGGTGCCTCTTGAGGGAACACCAACCTCTTGCTGCTGGAACACGTCTGTGTATTTGCCCAAACCAAGCTTGCTGAAGAGCTCAGGCAGATCAGATCCCTTAAACAAACTGTTGAGGTTACAGCCATTGCTTCCCGTCAGCGAGGAGATGCAGTCCATGTAGTTACTGCTACTGAGATAGTGTTCAGCTGAAAGGGAACAAATGCACTTTTCAGACACATCACAGAAGGGCATAATTTTCCACCAACATTATATTCAGCTAGCTCATTAAATTTACAAAGTATTCAAATCTTTATTTTACAGGAAAAAAAAAAAAAGCCTCTCAAGTGCTCTGAGAGAATGAACAGCATAAAGCAATTTTTTTGTTAATTAAGTTCCAGTGTTTGTTTTCTATAGACCTACTTTTGTCCAGCCAACTCATAGCTGTTTCTTTTATCCTTTATCCACACATTTTATTCTCTGGGAAAGCTACAGCTGCCATAGGACATTTTCTTTCACTGCCAATGTATTTGTGTTTCTAATTTTCTTCTAACACACATGGAAATATATTTTTAATCTTCATTTATTTTAATTAACCTGATGCCTTAGGTTTTAACTTTTATATTTTTCAAGTTCTGTACTATTTCGTGTGTAGCTCTGAGGTTTCTTGTAGCCTGTTCATTTCTACTCTCTCATGCTAGGGAGACATAACAAAGCCTCTCCAGGCCTGCTCTCCAAGGACACTCAGATCATCCTAGGCCCAAAATGTGTAAACCAAAGACTCTGAAAGGGGGGACAAGCTTGGGGAAATTACATCATTGAACTGAAGCTTTAATTGGAGAATTGACCCTGATATGCAAATGAACCAAACCTATAAAAGTGTGACGAACTCGTGACCTGTCGTCCATCTTGGGGTCCATCTGGGCAGCAGCCTCTGGCTCCCCAGGGTGTGCCTTTGAAGGCCTTTCAAATAAATACCTACCTTTATTTCCTTATTCTGTCTAGTCTCTGTTTCTAGGAGGACAGATAAGGCATCAAACCTAGAACTTTCATTTTTGTCCAATTAGTTTGAAAACATCAATAGATTGATTTCAAATAAACTTGTCATCTCTTTAGTTCTTCAATTACTTAGAATGCGATGTGCAGCCATTCACAGCCCCGTTAGTTAAAAGCACTAACGTGCTTTTTAAAACCATGAATATTTTCTCTAATTGGAGTTCTCTTTTCTTACCATGTCCAAATTTTATTATCTGTGGACTTTGAATTTGGGATTTAGGTTTATTCACTTTTAAAAGAAAATGCAACAACAAAAAGTATAAACAGTCACAGCACTTATTTCCCCATAAAGCAGATAGGTAGTATGGACTTACTATTCTCTACCTCTACTTTTCACTCTTCCAGAAAAGCATCTATTAAGTTATTAAAAAAAAACGTAAGTTCAACTAAAGTAAAATTTTAATTTGTAAACTTCAAGCATTGTTTAAAAAGTAATTACAAAACATACAGCCTGTGTCCACAGAAAGCAGTATTTAAAATCATGCTAGCCCATGCCAAACACATGGACAGGCTTCTTTTCACAGAATTGCCTGGGTTGGAAGGGACCTTAAAGCTCATCTCATTCCAACCCCCTGCCATGGGCTGGGACACCTTCCACTATCCCAGGTTGCTCAGAGCCCCATCCAACCTGGCCTTGGGCACTTCCAGGGATCCAGGGGCAGCCACAGCTTCTCTGGGCACCCTGTGCCAGGGCCTCCCCACCCTCACAGGGAAAATTTTCTCGTAACATCTGACCTAAACCTATTGTCTTTCAGTTTGTAGCCATTCCCCCTTGTCCTGTCACTACAAGTTCTTGCAAATTTTATCCGCACGAAGAGAATCATGCTTTAAAATTCAGTTTCAGCATGGATTATCACTTCACCAGTGAGCAAATAGTCCAATAAAGCCCTGGCTGTTGCTGCACTGGTAATAGAGCAGCATGAGAGCGGTCTAGAAATAAGCCTTTGTGCAGGTCTGGTTTTAGTACACCTTGAAAAACCCACTCCATGACAGCAAAGAGTTTTTAAGCAAGAATATCTGGCATTTAACAAATATCCTTAAAAGTTTTCCTTTAGGACCATTATTTGTCTATCACGTTACACAAGCTTGCACTTCTCAATTTGTAAAAAAAGTAATTCTTTATTACAAGGTGTCAGTAATTTAAATCCCTACTGAAGTCAGGATACATTCATATCAAAATAAATATTGATTTCAATATGATTATTTTGTTTTAATCAGATGGTAAGAGCTTATTAACCTGATTTATTTTGTTTCCTTTTGGGGCTGCCAATGGAGGAGACAAAATCATGAGCAGTGGGTCCAAGCCCATTCCGGTCTCTCCAGTTATCAGATTCACTGCCACTTCCCAGGTGCTCCCGACTGCTGGACCGGGAGAGAGACATGGATGAACCCTGCAAATCACAGGAAGAAAATCTGGGCTGAAAACAGAGGTTTCATTGTGACTCAGATGTTTTCTTTGAAGCAGCTCAGTTAAAAAGCAGCTTTTAATGCTCACAAACATTCTTTTGGCAGTTGATCAATAGTCAGATAATTGCAAACCGGACACGAAAACAGCAGGTGTGCTTAAAACATATGCAGTTTACAGTGTTTAAGCCGGAGTTATTTAAAGACCATGATTCAAAATAAATTTCTCAGTATTTCCAAGTTTGTTTCCAAAACATTCCATGGTATCAAATTCCCACACAAACTCTAGACAAAGCAGTCTATTGACTACATCCCTTCACAGGGAAGAGAACATAACAGAACATTTATCTGAAGATAAGTGGATCAAGTACACACTACTTGACAACAGTCTTGCATGTAATAATACAACAATTCTGCAATGGCTTATGAATTTGTAGTTGTTTTGTCTGGGGTCTTTTAAAATAGATTTTCATATTCCTGTGAAATACTTATTATCAACTCTCATCACTGTGGGTGAGAATGTAGCAAATACAAGGCAGCAGTATTCTGTGGGAACATACCCAAAAGAAATCGACATTATAGATATGACATACCTACATGAGCTAAAAATTGTGGAAATGAACAATTTAATTCTATGAACTTGCACCAAATTGTGACAGAAAAACATCACTTAGGAGGCAGCAATCTTTTATACTATTTAGTAAAACTGACACCCCTGAAGAAACACTGTGTTCTTGACTAGAACCACAGACCCACTTAGAGATTTTAGACATCAAGGCCTGGGAGAAAGGCCCACTCCAGCTCAACCAACACAGAAAAGTATGCAAAAAAAAAAAATTCACAGATTTTGGTTCCATCTTTTTCTTTCCCCAGTTACTGCTGCATTATGTGTAGCCAAGCCTACTGCATGTACCTGAATGGCTCAAAAAGTTGACATGTCAAGTGGAAAACACCAAGGCACATTTTTATCCCGGCTGAATATTTCTTTTGCATTAACAGACAGGTATATCCTAGAGAATTATGAAGTCTCCTTCTTTAAGAAACATACCATCTACATTTTATATAAGCAGGACAGCAAAAGGTGTCTCTGTGGAAGCTGGGAAGGATTACAGCAAGGAAGCACACTAAAAAGCAACTTCAGAATGCCTTTGAGAAGAAAGGAACAAATTCCCTGCAAGATTCACATGCTGGGACTCTTCTGAAGAGACTTGCTGGACTCTGCCTTCTGCCTGGGAAAATTCTGAGCCCAGTGAATAGTGCAAGTAGAGACAGCTGTCCCAGTTCTCTGCACAGAAGGAAAGATGAGCTTCGTGTTCTGCTGTTCTCCTCCACCATGCAGTGATACACATTATATAGATTATCTGTCATATATACACTGTTTTCATTAGGTTACTAAAGCCCCACTGCTTGCTTGCAACTACTGGGATGTTTGCTCCTGTAAGTCATTTGAAGCTGCTTTAAACAAAGATATTTTAAGAAGCAGACCTCTATGCTCTGTGACTTACCTATAAAACAGATCTAACTTTGTGTTGGGCTGAATGTATTCCATATGCCTTAATATTTATGTAAGAAATATTTTTCACCATAAAAAATATTTAGAACGGTTATCTGCAAGACTTTTTTTACAGAAGTTATAGACATTTCTCAAGAAAAACAACTGTGTCATTCACGAAAAGTAAACTTCCATTACAATATACTTTTATATACCTCATACGTGGTTGTCATGGAAGGCTTGTACGACACATGATTCGCTCTTCTTAGCTCCTTGATAGTTTCTGCAGGCATTGATTTAGAGAACCCCAAACCACTCCACGTATTTGTTGGAGTTCTCACTTCTGTTACAACTGGCTTCTTCAACATAGCTGAAAATACAGAGACAAATGAGTAAATCTCAGCCTTAATAAAAGAGAGGATAGTACTGAAGTCATGTTTGCTAACAGCTTGAGCCCAGCAAACTCTAAACACCTCCACTTGCTACACAGCTTGAATCCTACCCTTCCTTAAGGCAATTTACTCTGCCAGAAGATAGTTAAGTCCCACAGGGCTGCATGAAAGCCAAAAGAATCATATCTGTTTCAAAGAGAGGAGCTTCTGTTTTTCTTTTAGTGAACGGGCAATTTGGTTTATTATTTAACAGGGTCAAAGATATGGTTAAGCCCCTTACCAATTCTACAACTCAATTTATCCCTGAAGTAAGAGGCCATTTAGCTGATACAACAAACACCTTAAATTTGCATCCAAATAAAGCAAAGCATTACAGTAATGAGCTCTCTGAAAACAGTATTGATCATTTGCACATGGATTTATTTACACAGCCCATCTGCAAGCTGCTTACACTTGTGTTGCAATACAACTGTGTTGGTATTAAGAAATTTTTGGAACATAAAGCAAGTGTTTCACTACCACTTCCAGATTTTATTAAAAATTGGATTACAAAACTGAAACTTCAGGTTTAATTTAATTCAGGTTTAATTTCATCCAAGTACTAACAAACTTTTCAGAAGTCACTGTTCATCCACATACCTTTGGTTGCTAGTAGTTTCTTCTGTTCATAGTCAAATGCCTAAAAATTAAACACGCAGAAGATAATTTAATTGCCATTCTAACTAAATGTCACTCCAGTAGTCATCTCTTTGTGCAGAACAAAGGTTTTCAAAGTGGCCACTGAATACATCTAGGAGAAACCTGAAATACTGCACAATAATTTCACGGTAGCCCTGTTAGAGCCTTAGTTACTTAAAGTGTTCATTGAAACATAGATAAAGATTTTAAATAACTATCTGATTTCCATTTGAGTGAGGCTAAAGCAGTATATTTACAAAAGGCTTAGGAAGAA
Source organism: Struthidea cinerea (assembly GCA_013397865.1). Lineage (NCBI taxonomy): Eukaryota > Metazoa > Chordata > Aves > Passeriformes > Corcoracidae > Struthidea > Struthidea cinerea. The sequence continues at coordinate 1,164,395 of VZTI01000933.1, read as the reverse complement.
TTTTTCTTCAATTTTTTTTAATAAGACATCTTTCAAGCATAGTTTCTCTTCCTTAACCATCTACTCTTAGCATTTAAAACATTTCTCAACAGTACAAAAAAGGTATATCTTAGCAAATCTAGGGACCACAATTATTTTTAATAATCTTTCAGGTTTACTTCTCCTCCATGCACTCATCTTGTGAGAAAAAAACTTCAGTTTTGAGATAATTCAAAGAACTTTTGTATGTGTTCTACCTGTATCAGTGGAAGACGTGAAGTTTAAAAACCCCTGATTAAACAAGCTACACTCTGTTGAACTACAAATTAGGAAATCTAAACACACAAAACTACAAAAATGCTGTATTAGCCTGAAGTGTAACATTCTCTACTAAAAATAACTAGAGGAATAACTAAGGAAAAGGGCTGCAAAACACTAATCTTCCTCTTGTTCCACTAATCTCTACAGTCTGGCTATGCCCACACTCCAATAGATCTATACTGAAAATAATCCCCTTACTGCTTCCCGACAAATGGGTCTCCTCTCTCTTTGGGGAGATTTGCAGTAACATGGCAGTAGTCTATATTTGTAGGCTGTAATTAACCAAGTTAATTAAGTATGAGAAGGTGTGAAATTTCTTTTGTAGCTATAATTCTCTTGAAGCAACAATGTAAGACTTCTTACAGGCACATGATGGAGACAAATACAGCCACCCAATTTTGTGCACTTAAACTTTTCTTACTCAGCAGAAGCATAGGAGCTTTTCTGTTCTCAAGACTTTTCATTGACAAACCACTCCTCTGTTGAAGCAGTTGATGTCTTGGCTATGAATGCTTTTACTGAACTGGTAATGACAATTCAGTCTCCAGTCCCCAGTCACCTCTGCATTCTATGGTAACTTCACTCTGCAGTTATCAATGTTTATGCCTAATTGGCTTCATTCAGGGAGACCTACCTGCATATTTACAAAGGAGGGCTGCGGAGCCAGACGTGCTCTCTCCGAGTTCTGCTGGGCAGCTGCCGCTCGCTCGGCCGCCCGCTCGCTGCCCGGGGCTTTCTTATCAGCCACGGGGCTTTCCGGGGCACCCAGCTCTGCCTCTGAGAGCAGCCTGTCCGTGGTGCTGCGGGGACAAAGGCACTGTTAGCTCAGGCTGCCTCTGCACCGGCAGTGAACGTTCAGTGCAGTTCTGCTAACTGAGCTTTACCCTGAGAAGTTTGGCAGCCAAATTCAAGATGTGTCTGTACACAAAGATCTCCGCGTTTCTAGCAATAGTTCCAAAAGTTTCCGCTCTCCTGTACCTTTTTCTCTGTCAGTGAAGGAAAGCAAGTGTTTCTCCTTCCTGTATCACTAAGAGGCACAGTTTACAGATTCAATTTTGAGCTGTCTGGAATTATTGCATGCAATCCCCTCACAGTGTGATTTCCCATTTAGCCTTGCTCAGGCCGGCAGTTCTAACAGGTTCATACTTGTAGGGTAAAGAGAGATTGCATAATAGGGACTAAGAAAGTTGACATAGGTCCTACTTGCTTTCACAGCTTCAGAAACTGCAGTCCTACATGCCTACATTACCTCTTGATGCAATTGTTTTTTTCTAAAAACTCGGCCACATTTTAGGCCTACTCTAGAACAGTATAAACTCTTACTTCAAAGCAAAGTGATCATGTTTTAGAAGCTATAAACTACTACCCCCAAGGAAACTGTGAGCACTATGTCCTCAACAAAAAGAACAAGACACACAAACAAATTGAATTTGGTTAGCAGGATTCCTTGGATTTTTAAACTGTGAAAACAGAATTACTGGAATACATATCATAGCCTTAAGAGTGTAAATAAATGAAGCAAAAGAAAATATGTGTCTCAAAAGAGTGGTGATAAACAGTTCCCAAACAAACAATGAGAACACGAGTAAGTGGGACAAAAACATTGCATTTAGAACAAAACTGGTGTTGCCAAGATGTATTATGACTCAAACGAGCCTTTCCCACTGCCGGGTCATTAAGGAGCCAACGCAACCAAACTCATCACTGAGACAAGTGTTTGACAACATGCTGCTATGCCCTGAACGCAGCTTTCCTAAGAAGAAAACAGCCTCAGGTACACACAAAAGGAAAAAAGCTGTCAGAAATTATTCTCTAAGCAATCAATAAAGAAGGAAAGTGCAAAAATGTGTACTTTAGAAACAGGTAATGAAAGTTCCTCCGACAAGGATCTCTGTTCTTTTGTGGGAGAGAAAAGACATTTTTTTAAACCCAAAGACAAATAGGATGAACAAAAAGCATTCAAAGTCTGCAGTTATCAGACAAACTGGGGGCTACATTAATGCCTAATGTGATGGAAAATCAAGGCCAAATTAAATCCATTCTTTGAGTATCTTATGACTGAACCCCTCCTTCTATGCACAAAACCACGTGAAGTAATTTTGCATCATGGAAGTTCCACTAATCTGTGTTTATACACTCAACTTACTGTAAGTGGGAGTTTTTGGTGCCTTGCAGTAATTCCACCGTTTGCCTCTTGGCACAGGCCTGCTTGGAAGAGCTCATCATCTGCTTCAGGTCACTGGTGTTCGCTGAATGGGACGGACTGCGGGGCATGCCCACTTCTACAAAAGCATCGTTGCAACCTACGAGGCCAATAAAAGGAGAGTTAAACAACCACCCTGCTGTGTCCCAGTGAGCCTGCTGCAGGAAAGATAACTGGGAGAAAACCCATAGTCCTCCTTACAGGACTGTCTTCAGGGATAACTATTTGGTCAAGGTTAAGAAGTCAAGATGTGTAAGTTCAAATGCACAAAAAAGGTGTTAGTATTCACATATAGAGTAGTCACACTAAGTATTTCCTTTTTTCAAATATTTATTTTAAGTGATATTAATTAATATTAAATGTGAAGACTGACAATTCAAAGTGACTAAGTATTCTGAAGAAATTTGATTTTATACCCAGTTTTAATAGACTTTGCCAGGTGCTGAGGTAGCTTCTGCTGGAATAAGAGCTCCCCCCACTTCATGTTCAAGTATCTTTAGAACATGTTTTTACAAATATTTATCACCTTAAATTGGCAATGTACCTTTTATTTGAATCAGCATTTCAAACGACCACAACCCTAAATAAGAGATAATCTCCTCCTTGATCAGTATTGGCAAGAGAAACAAGGCCTTTACACAGATTTGCTCAAGCTTCAAGTGGAACTGGCTTTCCCTCCCTCCAAGAATGATGGGGACAGTTAAGTACTTTAGCTTCTAAAAGGCAGCATAACTGAAATGCTGTTGCAAAACATGCAAATAAAATTGTTTCCCAGTGACATCTAGGTTACATCTACACCATTTCCTGCAAAAACCTTCCCAGAGACATGAATTATTTCCTTTTGTTAAAAAGCAAAAATAAAACATCATTTAAACCAGAAGAGTTTAGTTAACCTATGAGGATTTTAGTATTTTTTTACAGCAGCTTCTCTCCCTCTGCTCCTAGAGAATAAGTAAAATGTTGCAAGTACATTTATGTTGATTTAAGGCGTTTCTATCAACAGCACAGCTCAGTTACTACAGGTTCTATTTACTTTCTTTGACAATGAATCTGAGATCCAGCAATATTTTCCTTAAACATCATTGCAAAAACAATTCACAGAGAATATCTTTACATTTTTGTATCATGAACTGTACACAGACTGTACGAACACCACCAGACAAAGGAATGCAATGTCAAAATCTTACCTTCTTCACTATTTGCCTTGGCAGCTACTTGTTCTGAGGCCCCATGAGCACTTGTTTGCCTTACTGCATCACTGTGGTTTGTGCTCAACACATTTTCTCCCAGCGATGTGGCAGATAGTGCAGCATACTTGATATTTGAGGCCTGAAAAGATTGTCACAAATCACTGAAGTGATTTTTATGCTTAAGGAAATATTGAAACAATTTCCCCTTTCTAGCTGCAGGATAACAAGAAATCTATTCCTGGAGAACAGTAAGAGAACAGTATGTTTGAATGTTCTATTTTTCAATCTTTAAGTCATATTCAAAAACACTGCTGTTTATTTTTAAACTTAGAAGCTTTATAAATCTACTATTATAGCTAGTTTTCTCTTTCAGCTTTTCTTAGTAGAGGTCTAGTACAAAGAAATCTGGTTCTCCCATATAGTATCACTTACCTTCACATGACCATTTAAAGAAGGTGAGCCTTTTTTACTTTCTGATTGCATGCCATTAACGTGGACTTCAACAGGAGTCAAGCCTGGTGGTGGAGACGGAGTGTTTTGACCATAATTGGGCACTCCAGACAGCAGAATACTAGTTAAGGTTGCTTGGGCAGTAGATGGTATCATTAGGTGTGGAATAGCTGAAAAACCTGTAACAAAATTTGGTTATGTTCTGATTAAGTTTCTCATTTAACTTCCTCAGGCATTACACTATTTCATATAAATCTTTATGTAGCTATAATCAATTACTAAAAAGCTTCCATTAGAATCACATGCCAAAACCATAATGCTTTATCTGGGTAGGTTAACTTCATTTTCTACATAAAACAGATGGAAACACTGCATTTGACAGCATGTCATATATTAAGTTGTAACTTTAAATTAGCATATTTATTCATCTATGCTAAATAAGTGTAGGAATTAAGGTTCCAAAGAATTAATGATTCTGGACTTGTCAACTGCCATTCTAATGACTTGGTGCTGCACAGTTCATTTAATTCACATTAAACTTCTACCGACCTGTGGTGTTTGTGTTAGCAAGAGATGTTGCCCATAATGTGGGACTGGGCGTGCCTGAACTTGGACTCTGCAAAGGGCTCACAGAGCTATTGAGGGCATTCAACAGAGAGTTTGGAGCAGTTGAGGTGTTGACTGACAGGGCTGTTGGACCTAAAAGGCCTGTAAAAAATCATGCAAGTGAATATTTAGTTAAGACTTACAGGAAAACATTTTTCACAAAAGTACCAATTGAAAAGAAACAAACTCCCACGAAGCTGCAACAGCCTGTATTTCACAAACCGATTTTAACATTAAACTTGCTGTTCATTTGGTGCACAGAGCACATTAAGAATGCTTGTTCTTAAACTGGGCATCATGTATCCAAGGAGAAGTGGAGCATCTTTTATGTCCTTCTACTGGACCCTAACTCTTGTCATAACAAAGTCTGTACTGGCTGCTTCTCAGTCCCGGCATCCCTTTGCATCCCCGCTGTTGCTTCTGATGGTTTGTTTCAAAGCAGCATCACAGAGACAAGAAAGCACCTGTACTGCACCACCTCACTTCCACACAATAACCTTTTTCTCAGAAGCTCCTGTGAATTAACCACTACTTGCACACTAACAGCTATTCAATTCCTTTTTGCACCTTCAACACAGGCTGCAAATCATCCCCCAAATGCACTGATCAGTCCCAAAGCATTCCCCCAAACCAGCTCTTTGTTTAAGAGCATTCACAAAGCAGTTCAGCACCACACCCTGAAAAGGTAAAAAACCCAACCCCCAAAGTGCAGCATGACAAGAACAGTCACAGAAAGAGCATTAAAAATCACAGTGAAATGGCACAAACACTTTCTCCTGTGTGACCCTAAGGAAGCACGTGATATGGAAATACACAGCACTCCTGCATGGCAGTCACAAGGGACAATGCTGGTTACATGAGAACTCAGAGTTTCAAGAACCTGTGTCAAGATTTGTCACTAGATTCTTCTGGGCCTGCTTGTTTTTTCTAGCTATGGATTTCTGATACAAAGGTATTTGCAGAGCTTGAAAATAAAATGGTAATTCCAGTCTAGACTATGAGCTGCTTCTATAAAATTACATTAAGATAGGAAGCTTACTCATTTCTGTCCTAAATTTCAACTGATAAGTAAGGTCCAAGCTAGAAGCACGTGGATCCCTCAATTACAGTGAGATACTGAACTGAAATGTGGTGTTTGCTATGTTAACTTTCATGGTACTGTTGACAGGCTTCAGTACCCACCCAAATTCAGGATGGCCTGAGACATCACACAGCCAAAGAAGCTGCAAAAGCCATGTCCTGCCTCACCTGTATTTCCCTCCCTTTCAGCTGAGTGGTTTGCATGCTTCCAGAGATTTTTCTACAGGGATGAGTCCCAAACCTGATTACAAAAGCCTTGGACAAGTTTTGTAACAACCAGAGGCTGTTGCAATTCTCCAATCCTTTAACACAATTCCTTACGCAAAACACACATCTGGTCCTTTTTTCTAGTACAAGTGAATTAAGTTTCAAACAAGCCTATATTAAAAAAACACAAATATAATGAATGCATACCAAGTCCAGTGAGTCCTAGTCCTGCTGAGGACAAAATATCCAAACCAGGACAAGACAGACCAACAGGGCATGAGACAGTAGAGGGATTTGATACTATGGTGACTCCGCTACTTTCAAGTCCCAAGAGACATTTCCGTGCCTCGTACATATTTAAGGCATTTCGTTCAACGCTTTTTACAATCACAGACTGCAGGGAAAGAAAACAACAACAACGGAAAACCAGTGAGTAACACTTCTCCATAACACAGATCTGCAGCACAGATAGTTCTTCATACTCCATGGCTACCACAACCACAGCAGTGTGAGACAGCATGAGCTAACATCCAGCAGCAACTATTCAGATTCAGGGGTCTGAAGTTTAGGAGAGTAAGACTAGGGATTTCATAAGGATTTGCAGTGAGAATGATGGAAGACCTCTCTAAGAAAATTAATTACTATCATATCTTGGTGCTTTTTGGTAGACCAAATGTTAAGCACCTCAAGAGCTAGAGAACTGAATCAATAATTAATATCTTCTCTTTTACCTGAGCTTTGTACCTTGAAGTGGACAAAAAACCCAGTTGTTCATATTAAACTCCCCTATTAAATTCATAGTTGTCTGAGAATAAAGTAATAAGTGCCTGGAAAATGCAATTACAAAAGCCCATTGCTTCTTGCACATTCTCTACAGGATGTGTCTTTGTATTGATTCTATATATCCCTGCACAGGGAAGCTCACATACTGACACAATGGAACGATCATATAAAATTTTAAAACTCTTGCCTGCTTGGGCATTGTATACAACACAGACAACTGCAAGAGTCCCCTATCCATACTGGCCTGAATATTTTACAGTAAACACCTCCCACCGCCTTTATCAGTATATTCTATACAAAAGCTAATTTCTTCATTATTAAGCATTTAATGAAAGCCAAATTACCCTAAAGTAGAGCTGCTGAATCATTTAAACTGATATTTCAAGCATAAAATACAGTTTTAGATATAATGTATATATAATATAGATAATGTATATATGATATATATATATAATATATATTTTATATATAATATGTATAATGTGTATATAATATATACATAATACAGGCTTTCACAAGTTTATGGTCCGTTAAACTGGGGAGATAGAGCACACATATCAACTCATCAGCTCGAAAACTTTGCCATGAAAGCCTAAAAGGAAAATATTAGCTTTGTACAAACCTTGCTTGGTTGCTTTGGCTTAGGCTTAATGCTTATGAAGACATCTAACTGCTCCATTAGCTGTGTTATAAACTGTGGTTCTACTTCAATTTCTTCCTTCATATCAAACATGAGCACGAGGGGAAGGCAACCCTGAAAAGAAAGGCACAAAAATTCCTAGCACTTGTAACTGACCATTTTCCCATGAAAATGTTAACAATTAACTGAACTGTAGAACATTTAAACATCGTGATGCAAGGAAATTTCTGTAAGTTCAGAAAAAAAAACAAGGATGAAATTTTAGGGAAAACCATTTCCTTGTCTGCAGGAATACAGGTGTATCTTCCTGCCCTGGGAAGGACAGGAACAAACAGTTTGGTAGCATAAGGGTGAAATGATTTACTGAATATTTGACATTTAAATCTGCACATAAGCACCCTGAGTAGTTATTTATACAGACTTAGAGGTGCCTGGAAGATTCAAATTCAGAAACTACTATTACTTTTTAAATCAGAACCAAGTCTTGCCAGGAACTGATGGCAGGACACTCATACTAAAAGTCTCCCGTTAAACTATTTGAAATAAGGATACACACTTCTATAAAATCTCTAAGTCACCATTGTCAAAGTCTTAACTTTCACCTTTCCCTTCCCCATTCCAGATCAGCTACGTAAATATTTTCTAGTGATATGGATAACACCTGTAACACACTTGAAATACTAAAGCTTTAGAGTAAAAACCCCCCTAAGATGAATGGTCCAGTCCTTCCACGTTTTGCCCATTAATATTCACATATATAAAAAATGTGTACATACATTAGTACTAAAATAATGGCTAAAGGCTCCTGCGAAGTTTAAACACCAAGATATCAAAAATCTCTCCAAATAATGATATTCACCACCAGAGCTACTTCTATAAAAGGCCTTATGGAATTGTGGCTATGGTACTATAAAGAATGTAAGACTGCAGAATGAGTAATTATTTCCTATGGTTTCCCAATTTCATTGAAAACTTGCCTACATGGGAACTAAGCAATTCCTGACATTTCTCCTCAAAAGAAACCTATTTACCTGACAAACATAGAAAAGGCAGGTTGGCAAAATAAAACATAACCTGCCACCCAACACCCACAGAACATTTCAGAAATCTGCCTCTATTCAGAGGCATATTGTTATTGCAAATTTAAATCACTTATGTGGCATTTATATTACCAAGGTTATTTTCCAAGTCACGTTACCAGAGATTACAAATATTTTCAATAACTACAAACACTGACAAAACCCTGACAAAAACTGAAGCAGCTGTTTGTAGTGTGAATAGCAATCCTTCCTCTCTGTGGCTAATTTACATTTGACTTGTAAATACATGCAGAGTGAGCATATTTTCTATGATCTGGTAATTTTTTCATGCAAGTTTCACTGGAAGTATTTACCATGAGATATTGCCTGGCAAGACAGACAGACTCAATTGTGCCCTGGAGGTAGACAGTGGATTTCTTCTGTGGGTTACTAGGGTCAGGGAAGTGGATCTGAGCACCAGTCCTCTGCATGATATGTTTGATGTTGCTGCCGTTTCGACCCATCATAAAGAGATGATGCTGCGCTGCGATGTCGAGCTGAGTGCTCACAGGGATTGCAGAGGCCAGGCTCCCAGCCAGGTGTTCCAGGAGCATGGCTGTTCCTTCCTGGGGGGAACAGGAGAAACCAGTGAAACAGTGCTCACGGGCACACAGAACAACATCTCAGGTTGCTTCCTTGCTTGTCATGTACTCCACAGGCAAGATAAGGAAAATACTGTTGGCTTTAAAACCAGGATTGATTTGTTAAAGCTAACAAATGCACTAAACTCTACCCACTACTCCCATTTTACGACCAAATGCAGCATTTAATTGCCACTCTGTAAAAGGCAGTAAGACAATGCCACATGGTCTGGTCCCAACAGACCTTCTGTGGCCACAAAGGCAGTTGAAGTCAATATAGATTTATCTGGGTAGGTACACTTGCAAAACTTGCCTTTCAGTGTTGGGATCAGATGTTCTTACTGGCTTGAGATACACCCATCTGGGACCGGATCACTCTCTCATACTGCCAGTTCCCAACAAGAACACTTTTTTACTTTATTAAGATGAACAGGCTCCTGGCAGTTCCTGCCTTGGCTGTCAAATTCACATCTCCCAGTGCTGAATTCACAAGACCAGTTTTATTGACTAACTGGGCAACTTCTAAGGTTATTTATTTGTGTGCATGAGAAGAGCTCAGCATGAAGAATTTGAGGTGGGAAGTGTTTTTGTTTGCATTGTTTTTGAATTAAAAGATGGGTAAGATCAGCACATATTCCAGAATTGCTGGAGACCTGAACAAGCGTGCAGGAGGTGAACACCAGATGAAAACCTTACCACAAACAATGCTAAATCCTACACTTGAAACTGTTTTCTATGCATTTTTACACTTCATCTATATCAATTAAGTATAGGAGAAGATTCAGACCCTCAGGGTTTGCAAGTGATTATACAATAACACATACTGATGAGGCAGGATACACCATCTTAGACATCTAAATTATAAATGACATTCAGAAACCTACTTAAGAGCAGAGATTACCTTCACAGCACTAGTGTTGTTTTGTGACCCTCTGACAATGACTGTAGCACCATACATTCGAGAGCGTTGTTTGAAGGAAACTGAAATGTTGTATGTCTGACATATGTGCTGAATGGTCGGAGAATTAGGATCTGGGATGGGTTGGAGAATTCCAGCAATAGGCAATTCAAACATGAGTACCAATGGAAGCAGTTCCTACAACAATAATGAAGAACAGATATTGAAAACCAGAGCCATGCACACTAAAAATGCAACAGTTTTATTCCTCAATCATAAGGTACTGGCCATCGATGATTAAACTGACATAACACATCCTCTGCCCAGAGTTCATCGATAAAAATATTGTACTGTCACTTGGAAGAAGGCACCTATTTTTCCAGGGATACTAGAGTGGGGTTTTTTTTGCATAGGCTTTTTTGAGTTTTGTTTGGTTGATTTTTTTTCTCCAAAATAGCAGGAGCATTTGGAACAGGGTTGTGTGACATGTCTGGCTAAAAAATTGCAGTGAGCTTTTGGTAATTTATTTGATTTTTCATTATCCATGCCAAAACACATGTAAGAGTTGAAACTAGAAGGAGAAGATAGAAAATAGCTACAAGTGGAGAATGACACTGAATTATTTACACAAATTATACATGAAAATGGTTAAGATGTAAGAAGCAGCAATTGCCTTTCCCAAGTCACAGATTCACATAGGATGCCTGAGATTCCACAGGCCATCTGTGGTGGGTAAGTTAAGATGTAATTTTCTACACAGTATGGAATTAATTTACATCTTGCTTAGAGTGTAGACATCGTGTTCAAGACCCACCTTGGGCTAGTTAAAAATTCGGCCAGAATGTGAATCACTGTTGTAATACCCTGGGCATATTTCTCATATGGACACTCACGTTTGTTCCTACCCTTCTGCTGCCACTACACAGAGGCAGACAACCCTAGGGTTCTCAAAACTGTGCCTTTTTTCCCTGTCAGGTGTTTTCAAGGGGACGCTACAATGAGCTAGAGCATTACCCGAATTCTGACTCTTGCAGACTCCACTCCAGCTGGTTGTCCTGCAATAGACACCTGGAAGAGCAAGAATATAGAAAATATTGGATCATATTTTCAAATGAGGCATGGAAAAGTTATTCAGATAGCTGTGCTCTCCTTAAAAAAAAAACAAACCAAACCCAACACTTATTTCACACCTAGCGACATCCTAATTGTTCTCTAAACTCTAGCTGAAACCTATAACCAGTATTAAAAAAATAATCTATGCATGTTACAACACCTTAGGTTACATATGTTTAAGCAACTAGAAAAAAAGGATACATCAAACAACACAGTGGTTTAGGTCAAATAATGGAATTACTACTGTATATATGTGTTCAAATGCTAATATTCAACAACTGCAGATTTTCTTGAATGTTTTGAAATTACTATATTTTGCTCAGCAGCCATTAGGATGCACAAGAGGGAATTCTAAGTACAAGGACGAGAGACTTGAAAGCAAACATTCCACCAATATTAGCACTAGGAAAGATGTACAACTCAGGCTCAATGACTTATTCTAATGAAGTTAAACTCTTACAATAGGACATTCATTTCTGCTGGCTATCTGCTAAGTTTAGTCTTCAACTAAGCTACAGCATAAGCAAAAAGCACCAAAAAAATCAATCAATATGCTGAATAAGTCATGTGTTGAACAGGAAAAAAAAAAAAAAATCACAAAAGCAGATTTTTTCCTACCACTTCCCTACCATTCACACTAAGTCGTTGACTTCCGTATGCGCAGAGTAATTCTAGCTTAAAAAAATTAAAATGATTCATGAGCCATCACAAATTGTTTCCATCTGTTTTTAAAGATTTGCTCACTTAGGAAGCTCTGTGCTTTCCACACAGTGTAAACACCAAAAATCTATTTCCCTGAACATGAACACACCATCCCCAAAAAACCCAGATTGACGAGAGAAGTTTAGAAATGTTTTCTACTCTCAGGAATTACAACAAAAATGAGCTGAGTATTTAACAATACTTACTTGGTTGCTTTTCTCTGCTTGATTGTTCCTATTTGAATCTGGAAAATGGATATGGCATCCCGTTTCCTCCATCACTTTTTTAATATTATTGCCACCTTTACCTATCACATGAGAATGCTCTGTATGCGAAACATCCATCTTCAAGGTTACCCGATTGCTCTGGAAATCAAGCACCCACGGTTAGACTTGGTCACAGCAGAACCTGAGTATTTAAGTTTTTAAGAGTAATGTAACTTCAAGAATGACACTCAAAATTCTATTTCCAAAGTATTTTTGCCATTGCTTAACTTCTACTCAAGGATGATGTTTTTAATATGAATCAGTTGGATGCTCATTTGGTCTTGTTTTCTTTCTACTGAGGAAATAACGTGGAGATAAATACCCCAAAAGATGCATCTTCAAAAAATGTCTAAGGTGTTTAAAATACCCCCGAACTTTCATCAAGTGAGACTTAAGTGTCCTTTTGCAATTTATTCTACTTTCTTTTAGCTCTGTGTTCTCTCAGTTGAAGCCACGCACCCCTGTTTGATCGGAAAGGATCACATTATGAAGACACTGCAAATCAAACCCATGGGACGAAGGAACAGTGTTTTTTCTTCCTTCAATTTTTTCGGTACATGAATTTTTAAAATACACAAACACTGCCTACAGCTATTCTTACAAGCTCGGTTGTTAATAGCCCATAATAATGTTGTTAATAGTTGTTCAAAAAGTGGTGCTTATCACTTCAGTGTTCCTTTTGGCAATCTGCTCAGAGAGCCAGGAGGGTGCCATACAACTACACAGGAGCCATACACACTGTCCCAAAAGAGCTGCTGATGAATGAAAATTTCTGATGAACAGAAGAGACCCCTGGCCAAAATCTAGATGCTTTAGAAATTCTGGTCCTGATGCTTCAGAGTGTAAGAATTAGGCAACAGTTAAACTTTAAACTGCATAAATGCTCCTAAGATTGAATTTCAAACAGGAACAAGATTTTAGGTTCTCTGAAGTGGTTGCATAATCTACTGCTTGCAGTGAAGCTGTATTTCAGATTTTAAAGTAAAGCCCCAATTCAATGAACGAACCACTTTGTGCTTTTAGCCATATGGCTGGAAATATTATTTCTATATAATTCAGATCTGGAAAAGCTGCTTTAAGCAAGTATTTTCTTGCAAAATGTTTCAATATGTGGGTATACACCAATATCAACATCTGCAAGGCATATATTGGAGACTATGCTTCAGAGCGTCCATAAATACCTTCTCTTGAAATATGCCTATTAAAGAGATTAATGTCACCACAAAATTAGGGGCTAAGGTGTCATTCTAAGAAAGTTTTCTTACTTTTGTGTCCAAGACAGACATGATTTTCTCTTTTGCTTCTTTAACATTTTCTTTTTTTCCAGAAACTTTAATATGGGGATCTATAAAAGAAATAAACTTGTAAGAAAAATACAGTAAAATATCTATAAAAAAATTTCCTCATTGCTCAAATAAATTTGAGCCCATTATTTATAATCCACTGATAAACTGTACCACCACAGCCTCTGGGATTCAGCTGAAGACCAAATATCTTATTCCATCCCTTCAGCCCCACAATTAGGATTACCAGGTGAATTTAGTAAACATGAGAAACAACTTAAACTAAACAGAAATCCAATCCCAAATGTATATCACAGTACCATAAACATTATCTGCAATACAATTACGCAGCTAAGACATCAGGTCTTCTCAAACAAAAAGTAACACTGGACAACTCAAAGCTTTTTGGCAGCCCACCAAACTCAATCCCTCCCTCATCATCACTTCATTATATTTAATTAGTCTCTAGAAATACCCTTTGCAGTTTTAACCTGGCATTAAAGGTGCCTCCACCCAAAGTTTTCTGAGTGCAGTTATCAAATGAAATTTAAATGAGACTTTAAATAAAACAAATCACTGAAGTGCCAAGTACATAAATCAGCAGGAACACCAGCTGATGGTGGGTTCTGACCAGTGAGATCTAAAACTTTGATTCTACAGCCCACTTGCTTTACATGATAATTTTCAGACCATTGCTCTTAAACAACACAAGGTGTTGGGCTGAGCTACCAGGTGCAGTTCCGATCCCATAATATACACCTGGTCAGAAAACACAGACCCGACTCCGGAACTAAATCAAGCATCAATTACTGTAAGTGTGAAAATCACACATCAGCCAGTTTAGCAGCACCATCTGGTGTCCAGGAGCACGAAGTACCACAGTGCAAAATTACTGTCAAAACATTAAATGTAAGTTCAGTTAAAACAAAGAAAGAAATGCCCAATTACCACCCACATTTCTTGTTAGTAGAAACAAGGCTATGATATTGCAGGTGATGCCTCCTTCCCCTGTTCTTGAGTCATCTGCCCTATTGCAGTGACTTTTTCTCCTGTGATGCAATGGACTGTTCTCAAAAAAAAATTCTCAACCCTCTTCTGACTCTTGAATTAATGTAATTCATTATGCTAGACAAATACATACATCTTAGGGAATATAAAAGTAAATATATTCTCAATGGCAGGAGCAAACAGCTGTAACACAACATGTCTGCCTTTCCCATCATCTCAGTGATTGAAATCACTTCCCTACTAAAGAAATGTGGAATAATACAACTTTAGGTTATAAACCTGTTCTACTCAGTTGAAAACTGAAACTCTTAAGTCATGCCTGGATACTCTTTTCATTCCAACAGTAAAAATAAGCCTCTAGTCTTTACCACTGAGAAGTTCTGAGCACATTCAGCTGGGGATACAGAAACACTGAAGGAACACAGGATTCACTGCCAAGTTTCATGAAAGTCAAGAAAAATGCAGCATTTTGAGTTCCGAGAAACAGATATATTTTATTTTTCAAAATGGAAAAACCGTAGTCACAAGAACATCGTATGCACACAATCTACAGAAGCTTCAAAAATCTGCTGCTTCAGCCTTTCACAATGGAGCAAAGTAAAACAAAAACCCAACGAAATAGTCTTAAGGGCAAATTTTCTTTTTTAAGTTAACAGGAAGCCATGTGGTTCTAATGTGTTTAAGCTGTGAATAATATTTGAAATGGATGTCGCAGTCAGAAATTCCCAGAAGCAGATTCTAGCACACTGTGTGTGCTCCAAGTGCTCTTTAGATGCAACCAGGAAAAACACAAGGCCAGACCACCACCACCACTGTGGAGCTGCTTTTCATGTATCTGCAAACATTATACTTAAATACACATTTGATTATACGTAGGAAAATTACCTGAAATCAAGCCTGGCAATCCTATTAGTACCAACGGAGATCACTATCATTCCATAATACTATTTGCTTACCCATGGGTGAAAATACATTTCAGAATACCTATTTTTCCCATTTCTCATCTCAGCTGGACACCTCTTTTCTGGTGATACTGACAGCTTCAGCCAAACATCCTGTATTTCTACACTTACTGCTTTTTCTTTTTAGATGAAAAAAGCTCAGTTGCTCACTCTAAAAACAAAACCAAAGAAGAACCCACAAAGCAAGAAAGAATCCACTGATGCCAGTGATAATTCTAAAATATGCTACCAAATCCCTCAAAATTGATCTTAAGTATCCTCTCCTTACTTGACTTCTTCCCAAGGACACAGTCGTTGGAAATGAAGCAGGTCAGTTTAAGTTAAAGAAATTCTTCCTTTGAGAGCTGCTCGCTCTTTCCTTCAGTGAAACACTATTTAAACACAACATCCTCTTCAAACTCTGTCGGAAAAGAGTTACTTGTAACTAAGAGACTGAGAAGTATTTGAACTGGACTTACTTGAGTTCAAAGCACATTGAAACTATGTATGATCTGCTGGGAAACTCAGAGGTACACAAGTAACAATCAACAAACACATCATGTCAGGAATCAAAAATTTAGAGACACAATTAGATCATAATAACCTGATTTTCTGTGTATTACAGAAACTAAATTTCTTAATACAGCTGTGGAAACAAATAGCTTGTTTGCTTTGCAGCTGATTCCACGGATTAACACTTACATTTAATTTAGGAAAAAAAAAAAATCCTGCCTTGTCTTAGTACTAAGACAAGATTCCTAGTTGGATAAAGCTCTACATTTAATATTTGAAATACCTACAGGTGCGATGGCAGCAATGCACTGTCAAAGCCCCCAGAAATATCCCTGGCACACTCAGAAGTGTGAAGAGGATTGTCAGGCACAGAATTGTACCAAGTGTGATGCGTGTCCAGTACTGACAGCGCAGATCAGCACAAACTGGCACTCCAGTCGTTACCTACACTGATCCACGTGGCCACAGCACCTGCACTGCCTGGAAGGAAACCACCCACTGAACAAGCCCGACCAATTCCCACAGAACTGCCCCTTGCTGGGGCTGGGGCCACAACAATGCCACTTATGGCAGCCCAGGTGATGCTATGCCATTCCTCATCCCTAAGGAACACGTAAGTTGGATACCTCTTTTTACTGGGGGGAAAAAAAAAAACACCACACTTTTTTTTTAGCTCCTGAATACAACTGGAAGTATACTTCATATAAAACTAGGGAGAGAGCAAAGAACAGGTGCCTACCATAAATAAAGACATGAGACACCCCAGCTCTGCAAACTTTGCAAACACAGAACAAAGGCTTCAGAAGAGGTCTGTGTGCTAGAAGCATAGAAGGCTTTAACACTTTATTTAAAGTGTAGTATCAGACCCTGGAAAAGGTTTTAACTCTTAAGAAACAACATGATTAGTGTCTTGCAAACTATTAAAAATGCCATTGTATAGTAAACCACCTTTTCCATCAGTTTTGAAGGGCAGTATATTTTTCTTTAGGAATGGAAAAAAAAAATTAATTTTAACAGGCCTTCCCCCGCCCTTCTCGAGAATGGAGGAATATTTACATAGAATAGAAAGCTGAAGTTACACAACAGACACTGCTGGAAATTTTTCTCAACAGTCTTCATTTTGCCAGACTCCTGCCTTCAAGTGGTCTTTTATTGCTCCTATCCTCAAATTCCTCACTCCACACTTTGGCAGAGTTTCACCTCCTCAGTCTTCCTCCACAGCTATACCAGCAAGCCTCCAGCTTTATTGCTACTATTGTGTGTGACACTTCAGCAAACAAAATAAAATTCCTCCAAGCAAAAATGTGTTTGTGCCAGTGAAAATGCATCTACACCAACTTTTGCCAGGCAAGAAATATTTCAAATAATTAAGCCATTTAAGTGTGTAGGCCTCTCCTGCAGTCCAGTGTACATTTAATATCTGGGGGAGCTCTTCAGACCACAGCTATGCATCCAGCTTGTTTACAGGATAAACAACCTTGACTTAAGCAACACAAATGCCACCACTCTAAAAATAGCCAGACAACTGGGCAACACCAGGGCAGATGACAGTCATGCCTAATGAGTGGCTGATTAAGATCTGAATAGCCCCAGAGCATTACTGAACTTGAACCATTCAAACAAAAAGACAAAAGAGACCCAGCATTTTTAAGGGACAAGTTATGAAAGTGCCTGACCCAAAAGTACCAGTAAAAACACACTAAGCAATCTGAGAAGTTAGAATAAAAAGAAAAAAACCAAATTAACACATAAGTTGGTATATTCTCATCTGAAAAGGCAAATACATTGTTCACCCTACAACAAGATGAAGAAACATAGACCTATAAAACAAATGAATTAAGCAAAAAGGTCAAGTAAGGCTTCCTATTAATATGGAAAAAAGGATAATTGAATTCAAACAATTTATTTCATGTTGTTAAATTAGGAAATACTGTGTGTACAGTTTTAGGAGTGGATATTCGCTCACCAAAGTAGATGATTGGTAACAGCCAAGACAGACTTGAAATAGGCTCAAACTATTGCCATGGAAAAGCAACATTAAGGCTAAAAGCAGGCAGCAAATGCTCAGGAGTGAGGGCACATGCAAAGGAGCTCGATTGAATAATCAAGAAAATTCGTCACGTGGGCACTTGGTGCTGTTGGCTTACAGCTTAAAAGAATCCTCATCCTCCCTCCAACACAACTCAGGGCACTCACTTCTCTTCCTGATGTCTAAACCACAGAAGGAAAAAGCTACTCATGTATTAAGGCAGAAAGCAATGAGCCATTTCCTACTGCAGGCTCCTGAGTATCCTCAGAGATATCACTCAACAACAACATACGTTTTTTTTGTTTGGGGCTTGTCTTTTTTCTTGTTTTTTAGTTGAAATTAGACTGCAATATTATTGTCTCTGAATGAGATGTCACCCAGCTAACTTGGGCATGTTCAAAAGCCTACCCAGAGCATCATAAAACTCAATGTGGGCTGCAAGCAATTAATAGTGTCTTCAGAGGAGACATATCCTGAGGCTCTGGGCATTCTGGCGCATCTGTTTGTTGTGGACAAACAACTGATTATGAAATGTCCCTGGGAAGAGCTAAAGCCACTGCCTATATGTGTGCACACATTTGAAAGACTCTTTGTCTTCTCAGCATTTTTTCACTCTTAGCTTTCCCCCTTACTGGCATCTAACTCCAAACCATCTTTACAAGAACTTCTGCTCAACTCAGAACACAAGAAGGAAGCTGAGAAAAAGTAAATACTTGTTGCACTGCTCCTGCACAGCTCCAGGGAAGGCAGCTCACACACAACCCTTCACTCCTTTTACATTCTGGTTGCTGCCATGCAGTCACCTGAGGAGCATTAACTACCAGAGCACTGCTTTCCAACCCTGCCCTGTAACAACTGCGTGATGTGAAGCCAGCAGTCCCCCCCTCACTCCTCTCCACCATTTATAATAATACAATATATACACATATATACACAGGCAGACATACACAGATACTCACGAAGCACAGACTGAGCAACACACTGACCTTACACACACAGGAACTGAAGAAATGCAGTGCAACATCTGGTAGAGCAGAGAAAAGAATCTTGTTTCTCAAAGATTTCAGTGTAGCTCAAAAGAAAACTTCAATATCTGCAACAGGCTACTTAAAATGGCTCTTAGAGTGAAATATCTGTTTGATGTAGCCTCACAAATCAGAAGAGATGAAATGCACTTGTACCTCAATCACAGCTGAGTACCACATTTGGGTCTCTTAGCAGCTTTGAAACATCCCAGCAGAACACAGAAAATTCATGTTCATAATGCCCAGAATTAAGTGAAAATTAGCCAGAAACATCAGATAAGCTTTAAAAAATAGATTACCTGTACAACATTATGTTTGGAGAAATAAACTATTGATGACTGGATTTCGGACCAGTGACAGAGGAAATGAAGTTGAAAAGACTTCTCTTAAGGCATAAGCAAAGAGGGAAGACAAGGAAGAGGTAACAGATCATATGGCAACTTAAACAGAAAAGTGACGGGATTTCAAGGGAGAAGGGGAAGACCAAAGTGGAGAAGAAAACCTGAAAAGAAGAAATGAGAATGAATTAATTGTAATCACCCAGACACTCCATTTCAGTTACACAATTTCACTTTCTTACCACCGTGATTAGCTTAAATTCCTTATTTTACTTCTTCTAAAAAGAGCCTTTAGGGACATTTTGCAAATGCAGTCAGCCACCAAAAGGCACATGCCATGCAGCCCTTCTGCTGCCTCTTGGGCAGCTGCTCTTCAGCCTTTAGCCCAAGCAGCCACCCAAAGCAAGGCAATCTCTCAGCAGGACACAAAGTCTGGTATGGCTTATTTTTTTCAGCATGGACCCAACAAATTCACAGTTCATTACTTAAGTGTCTGTTGTCATTGTATCTCAAAGCACAGACACAGAATCACAGTGCCTGGGAAAGAAAATAAGAAATGAGAGAAGAAAAAAGCTGTAGTATTGTAAGATCAGCTTAATAGAGGCCCTAGAAAACAGCCACGACATTCCTATCAGAAATAACACCACTGTACCTTCACACAGACTCAGGGTTGCAATTCTGATGCATAAGCCATGAGGTAATTTTAGTTTCTCACACACACATTCTCAAAAAAGTCCTTGTGACTGTGTTTTTCTAAATAAAAACCATCATCTGACTCGTGAGCTTAAATTCACGCCTCAGGCTCAGCCTTCCTTGCAGTGCTCCCACATCCAATCCCTGGGTGTTCCTGCACCTTTTAATGTCTGACTGCTCTGACTGACCGCACTCCACTGTGTGAGCTGGTTTGGACACAGCCACGGGAAGGGATGAATTCTGTGGCTGGGCCAGGAGGATGCAGTAAGTCTTCAGCAAAGACTAATGCACTATATAGGCCTGAGTGAGCAGGGCAAACAGAACTGCCCTCTTGGGAATCAGGATGGAATGAAATGTTAGCGGAAAGATAAAACCAGCTGCCTCCCAACAGGACATCAGACATCTGGTGACTAAAGCCACAGAGAGCTCATAGAATATTTTTGATCACCATTACAAATACTTTACCTTGTCTGCTTTAGCATCACACTTGGTGAAATGAATTTTCCCCAAGAAAGTTCTCCTTTCCCGGATTATTGTATTTTTAGAGGTTATTTCAATGGTATTCCTGTTGAACACAGTGAACAGGTAGCTTGTTTGTTTGCTTGCTTTGTTTTTTCTAAACAAAGAGAAAAATGGCAAGTCCAGTAAAGAAACATCTAAACCATCTTCTTGAGAGCTACTCAAGTAGCAACAGGTACATGAATTAGATGAAAATGATGACAAACCAGTTGGCAAAAATGATGAAAACTCCAGTCTAAGAGTCCACAGGAATACTGATTCAAGGGCTTAGTAGGCTCCTCTAAAAAAGAACTCCAGTACAAGCAGATCACTTTTGCTGCCTAGTTTTTCTACCCATGTACCAGACACTAATTACATTGCTTACAACACATAGATACTAAATAAGAAACACTTCCTGAACTCTTTTTTGAAGCTGTAAGAAGTCATTTTCTGAGACAGAGTGTTAGATCATTGACGCACCCATCTCTGCCTCTTGGGCTTGAAATTTGATACATCAATACATATTTTAAAGTTATGATAATATTAAGCATATGAAATTTGACTCAAAAATTGATATGTTATCAAGAAGTTTCTGCTATTTGATTGAACAAGACTATCTCTCTTATTACTTTTTAAAAGCACAAGGTACACATGTTTTTCCAGCCAGCATGGCAATGTATTGGCTTTTTCCATGCACCACTACTGAGCAGGCTGTAGTCACCAGGAAGAAAAAGGCAAATAGATAAGGGAAATAGTGTTTCCATCTTCCTTCTAAACCCGCTCGGGATGCACCTAATCAACAAAAACATTATCCATTTGGTGGCAATTGGTTCTGAACACTAAAACCTTCTAGATGCTTGTATGCTAACAGTTTGTTATGTGAACACTGAATCACACATTTTAATCATGTAATAATTGACCATTTCTTAGCTTTTAGTATGGCAATATGTATATGGCACTGTAACAGCTGTTGCATTAAATCTTACGTTAAAAGGTTTTTCTTATTCACAGATATTGAATTATTTTCACCAGTATAGCAGGCAGTTTGCAGCTGATTTGGGAAGAGAACCTTCATCTCCTGAAGAACAGTGACCTACTTAAAAACTTCTGCTTTTCTTTTCAGGGAGGGGCTCAGAGCAAGCAAACACTGCCCACACTGTTCCTCTGCAAGGGTAATTTCTTTGTGATACACTGAGAAATGAAAACAGCAAACACCTGAAAGATGTCCAGTGTTGCCTTTCAAATCAAGAAATCATTCCTGAGCAGTTCTCAGATGAATTTTCTCTGCATCACTTCTGTCCATCTGCCTCTCCCCAGTATTAGACAAATAGCAAAACTCACCTCTGGGAAATTAATCACCTATTGAGCATCTCTGTGATGTGAATTTCAGCAGTCACTCCAATAAATTGCATTCTGTGTCCCAAAAATTGAGTTTAAATAGAAAGATGGGCATCAGAGTGGAACACTCTGTCAGTCTCCAGTTTACATGCAAATGCAGTGCAGAGCACACTGCAGGGTATCTGCTTGCTAGAAGCTCTTAAAAATCCAAAACCAATACATCAACTAATTCCAATTTTCACTGAAAGATCGTGACAAATTGGTACTCTCAAGTAATTTAATTACAGCAGTAAGTTTATATTACTACATTCCAGGGCTTGGAATTTCAGTTTTACTACAGTTACTGCCAAGCACACTCACTGGATGTTAAGCCCCTTGATAATTCCCTTCATATTACAACTGTGTTTGTATTTTGCCACTCCTTTGTCTGGCCAAGTGTAAGCAAATCGCTGTTCTTCACAGAAAACACAGCAAGCCCTGATCAAAACCAGAAAAGCCCAAAATCTTCCTACTCTTACAGGAATGAACAAAGTTCAAATCACTCTTGTATAAGTGTACTTAAAGTACAATGCCCACCTGCTGGCTCCTTTGCGACCTAGAATTTCCTTAAACCATTCACCAATGTGACCATAAACACATTTTATCGTCCTCTGAGCCAGCACAAATTCATGACTTTAAGCTCTCATGGCTGCAGGCACACACACCCGGAGCACAGAAACACTGGCGAGACGAGCACAAACGAGATAAAAGGCTCAAGCAAATGTGACTTTCTTCAAAAGCCTTCTCGCCTGTCACCTACCCCGCAGCAGAGAATTAATGGCCGGGGCTGTTTGCTGAAGTGGCAGCAGTCTGGAGGCTCGGGTAAGTGACTCCAGTAAATGAGGGATTTGCTGCCAGCTGCTGGCACGAGGGATGCTGTGGATTTGTGCGTGTCTAACCGCTCGGATCAGAGAGAACCAACACCAACTCCTGTGGCCGAGTTTCAAATGGCCTGGGATGGTCTTTCTGTCCATTTATTTATTGCAAAACAGGGAGGAGTCATCTATGCTTGAGTCAGCTGCTCCAGAAACAAAAGAAATAAACAAACTTGTGATCTAAACACAACGGTTCTTTAATTTATAAAGTACACAGTCGTGGGGTTTGGGCGAACTTTTCTTCAGAATGGAAGAAACAGTATGCACTGACAGTTTCTCATTTACAGAGAAAGTTAATAAAAAGCAGATGGAGGTCATAATACGGCAACTACAATACATGCTGTAATTAATCTAGCACTCCCAACAATAAACACAATGTCAGCAAGAGACTCACTTTAAATCTCTAAGTCAATTACGGACTGATTGCCTGAGCAACAGTTACAGAAATTATTGACCATTTACAAAGTTGCCTTGGGGGAAGCAATCCTTCAGCTGTAACAGGTACTCTGCAGGTTAATTAGCTAACTTAGCAGCAAGTAACTAAAGTGAATACTTGGAGAAATATTTAAACTAAAAAGATGCTTTCCCTCAAAATATTCACAAGCCAAGCATCATAAACACATAAAACAGCAGAATTTTTCCACCTTCACATCTCACCCTGAGGAAGCCACCGGCCAAAGAAAACCTGGATAATTCATGTGCATGCACACATTTCAAATGGCAAAATATGCAAATATAGTCACTCTTGGCAAATTATATAAAAAAATAGACTAGAAGAGAGTGAGGCACAGGAAGTCTGGGCCTCCAGATAGAGAATATACCCACTCAGAAAAACGGTGGCAGTGCTGTTTCATTGAAACACTGAGAAAAATCACAGAAAATAATCATTTCAAGTTCTACATCCACATTTGGAAGAAAAAAAAAAAAATCCCAGTGTGAGTTTCCCAATAACTGCTTCTCTGTAGAAAAAAAAAAATAATTACAGCCCCTTTCCAGCATCTCCTTCAAATATTTCATGTCCCACCAATTTGAACCAGGAAAGTGCAGAGAAACCGCTGTGGATGAACAACGTTAAGTCAGCTGAAAATTGTCCCCACAGTTTTGCTGTCTAAATACTTGTGGGAGAAGACAAGTTTTCCATTAACTGTAGCAAAATCGAATTCTAGCTCACAAGTATGACAAAAAAAAAAAACCTAAAAATTTATCATTCAATCAATAATAAATTTATGTAATATCCAAAAAGTTGCCTTCAACTGATTTCATTTGGGTAAATTTCAACCAGCATTAAAACAAAGGAGTTTTGTAAATATTCGTGTATTATACCAGGCATGAGAGTCACTTCAAAAATTACCAGCAAACACTAGACTTAAAAACCTGAGAATTGCTTGCGAAAAACTAAAAAAATATGACCTAACTCTCCCCATACTCCACCATGCCAGTCTAACTCCTGAGTGCCAGTGCTGGGCATAGGTTTGTGTCAACATTTTAGTAAGCGGCTATGGTCTCACACACCTCACTCTCTGGATTACCTTTAGCCTGCCATCCAAAAAAAAAACCAAACCAAAAAATGGAAAGAAGAAGAAAATCTGCATCATTAGGGTGATTAAGGCACTGGCAATTGAAACAGGTCAGCAAGACAAAAATTCGTCTTAATTTCAGGAAGTAGAGAGCACCACTTCTCCCCACAGCTCTTGCTCACATCTTTTCCCCACCAGCAGATGAGAACAGACCAGCAAAGGGCACCACTTGCAGACACAGCTTTAGGAACTGCAATTTAGGCACTCAAGTCGAAGTTACCAGATGTTCATTTTCAGCTGCTGCTGGCAATGACTGGGGTTAAAGTTTTATTTGCAAAATTAACAGAAGATGAAGAAACAGAAAATAGGCAAAAAATATCTGTGTCTGTCGTTGTACATTAGGGAGACAAGAGAAAAAGAGATTTAATGGCCAAGAGTCTCTTACTTCTTGACAATTTCTCCATTTGGGCTGATCTGCTACTACACTGCTAAGAAGTAATTTTCAATATAAGGAGTCAGCTGATTAAAAGCATAACCCATTTTGTCACAGCTTTCTTATATCTGTCTGGCATTTTACCAATAATTCATGCTATAAATGGCCTTCTCTATAGTAGTTTCTTTTGGTTTATTTTTCTTCCAACCTCATCACTCTGGAACTAACTTCATCTTTACTTATGGAATCCAAAATCTGCTCCCCTCCCAAATGCACTGTCATGGTTTTCCTACAGGGATCCCTTCTTCCAATATCCTTCAGAAAGCAAATCCACAAGAAAATAAAAAGATACTGCACCCAAATAGCCACTTTCATTATTTTTTCCCCTCAGAGAAAGCACATGTTCAATCTGAAAATTCAGATTTCTTTGATGTGACAAATGTGCACCTATGAGCAAGTCAATTCACCTTTGTAACTCTCCACACGACAGCACATGTACAGCTACAAATTTACTGCTGGAAATCTCAGTGGGAGCTGTTTGGAATTAGAGTACTTTAAGCCAGTTCCACAAAACAGCTTGCACTTTCCTGAAGCCCAATATTTTTCTCAGCCTACTTTCTTGGCTACTACTCTCCTCCAGCACTGCAAAACCAAGTTTACATTATTTGACATTGCACTGGACACAAATCCCATCAGAGGGATGAAAGCTGCACTCAAAATTAATCCTTTTTATTGCCATCTTGGTTTACTTGCACACATTCTGTTTTCTTATTTTTTAGTAGAAATTGCCAATATCCTCAGCTCCCATGGACTAGAAATTCATGTTTTGCATTCCTGGTATTTTAAGTCATGTTTATGTTTTGATGCAAGACAAGACATCTGTTAAATGTCTAACAAATTTAAATTGCAGCCACCAAAACTGCATTTTTATGGAAGCTGCACAAGGACCTCAGATGGAAACAGTGACATGTTAGACATTGAATCACTGGTCTAGGACAGCAAAGAAAGCACACACCAATACAGCGGTGTTTACCAGCTTTTCCCTAGGATATTAATTAAGTAAAACCCTCAGAACTGTGCTTGATTCAATTTCCAAGACTACGATATGTATTGGAAATTCATGCCAGATACCTACGAACACAATCCTCCTCTCCACTTTTTGGAATATACACATTTTTACCCAATCCTTCCACAACATCTTCCTCTTTTGCATCTCCCATCTGTTTTCCCATTATCTCTACACCATCTTTGTCAATAACTTCATTATTCTATTCTTGCAAAACCCTCATTTCTTTAAGACTCCCACTCTAACGTCATGTTTCCTGCCATCCCAAATACTCCTTTCCAACTGGCTTCAGTCTCCTCATCAACCTCTCATTTCCTCTCCATGTCTCTCACTTTCCCCATTCCACTTCATTCCCAACTTTGTCCTTTCCCACAGCTTTGTTCCCATTAACAAGAGCTCATTTGCCTTTTCCTTTCACTGGAGTTAATACAGGGAGAAGAAGTTGCCAGCAGCTCTCTGTGACTGGCCTTGGTTGGTGAGCACTGCCAGATGGTTTTGGCCTCACTAGTTAAACTAAACCAATTCCAAAGCCAAAACTACCGGAGTGCTCAACAAACGTTTACCATAAAAACACAAATGTTTTTTAAGCATTAAAAATCTGGACCAAAAAGAAAAGAAAAAAAGTCACCAAAACACTAGCTATGCCCTGGATTTTGTTCTCTTTAGATCTGACTTGCTTTACAGAAAATGTTAGTCCTGCCAAATAATCAAAGAATGAAATGACCAGAAGTTTAATACAAGGTTAAGTTTGTGCAGATAAAATGCTTAAAATTCTGAAAACTGTATTACAGCCATTTTTCAGATATTCCCTCCTACTGCTATTTCAGAAAAGTCATATGATTCAAATTACAGTTTCCAGAGGAAGTCATTAAAGAGACTAGAATTTCTATCAATGACGGTTTTGTAAGTTTGCACTTGGTCTTTGGCACGGACTCTGCCTATATTTAGAATGCACAATATAAAGAATGCTTGAAACCAAAGCAATTACACAAAAATATCAGAATTTTATTTGCAATACATCAGATTTGCAGGGAGAGGATGATACTCACGTACACTGTAATTCCAGAAGGTTTATAGGACCTGATCAGGGTTGGAGAGGGGAACACAGTAGCCAGCCCTACCTGCAAGTGCTCCTGTCTCCAGGAAAGCCTCTTTGGGGATGGCAGCTACAGAAACACCGTAACAAGAAACTGGAAAGACTATAATTTTTTTGGTCAGCTACAGAATATCACACATTAGGTGTCATTGCTTCGAAGTATAAAAATGTAGTGTTCTCACCAGTAATATTCAAGGGCATATGATTTTTTTCGCTCCAAACTGTGACAAGACGCTTAAGAAGATTTCTGTTATGCATCTTAGTTTCTCTACGCTTTCGAGAGCTGGAGGGTTCTGGCCTCCTCCACTCAAGCCATTTTTTGTTCCAAATCAAAACAAAAATTCAAATCATGTTTACTAACCTGACATATCATTGCCACTCACTGAACAATGCTTAATGCATAACTGGTCTGTTGAAATTAACACCCTCAGTTATTCATATTAGTGTCCCATATTTGCACACAGTAATGCATTATTCTGGCAGCAAGAACTTCCCAACATCCCTTTAAGCCTTCTCAACCATTAGGATTGAAACACATGGAAGCAGGAGAATGTTATACTTAAAAGAAGATGAAACATGGCGCTTATCCTTTCTTAACACTTTTCCAACCAAACCCAGGAAAAAGTAACTGGTGATAAAAGAACAAAAATGTACTATGGACACTTGACACCAAGAGATCATCTTCTCTCATGCAAAATACTCAAGAGAATGAACAAAAAATCTTCTAAAGGAAAAAGTACTAGAGTAATGCAAATAGCATTAGTTTTGCTGTAACAAGGTCAAGCACAAAAATAAGTTTAATGCCATTCTAAGGAACAGAAAGAACACGTAATTTCCCAGACCATGTACCAGATCTGACTGAAATTTTATTTTAGGAAGCAACTGCATAGATAAGAAACCATCTTACTCCCCTCACCCCAAATCCTGCCAGCATTCTCAAGAAACATTACAGAGCACCCTTTATCTCCTGGCATGAGTAACTCTCAATTCCATTGCAGAATCAAATGTGCAATTCATCTGCTTTTAAGATACGAGCATAATTTTTTTAAAAAAATCTAGTTATAGATTTTAGTTATTAGGTGGATAACTGTATAACAGGGTGAATCTTTTTTCCTGTTCTTAGTGAGACCAAATAAGAGCTGCAAAGGAATTTTGCAGCACGCAGAGAGAGCTGACACAGAATACCCAAACCAATGGTTCTGTTGTCATGGGCACCAACAAGGAAAAGGCATTTAAATGCCAAGATTTTTAAGAAAACCTTTACTGAACTGGTATAAAGTCAGACCACAACTTTATACCTTGGGAACCAAAACTAAACAGCTTTAGGAAAAATTCTGCTGACAAAAGAGCACTGGCCCCCATAACCCAGCAGCCCTGAATGCCCCCTGCGTCAGCGGGACTGGCACCAGGGCATGCCAGACTGCAGGGCTGAGCTGCCTAGCAGGGAGCTATGGAGGCAGGGCACAGGCTGTAAGCATGCACAAGGCAGGAGAGGGAGAGAAGACCACAACTGTGCTGTTTGTCAGTGGTGAAAACAATCCTCTCTTCCCTGATTTCATTTCTAGCAGAAGTAGTTACCAGTCTTGCCTTTCCAAGTGCTTGGAAAAGGCACACGAGACTGCACCTTTGTTATTCACAGCATATGGAATAAGGCTGTCCTGAGGTCTGGTGATCAAAACCCATTGTGCCCACTGCCATTGCATGGAATTGTCTCCAACTGGTGCACTGGGATCTCCTTTCCACTTAGAGATGGGAAAGACTCATGAAGTGAATTCAAAAGCTCATTTACAGCACCTTTCTGGTGCCCTCTGTGTAACCAGGTGAAAAGCTCCTCCCCTGAGGGAACAGGTGCCCACAGCAGAGTCACCAAACCACCACCTTCCTCATCCCACTGCATCAGTTATGGACAGGGGACTATTTCCTTGCCTGTAAGGGTGGAGATCCACATGAACAAGGGAAGCACCCAACAGCTCTGTTGGGGCCTAGACCTTGGAGCAGCAGCCACTGAGCTGCTGGCAGAGTTCCAGCTGGGATAAAGCACATCACCTTCTCTGTAAGAATGACTCTGCAGGATGACTTTGGGCAATTTGAGCCCACACTTCCACTGATCTGCACACTGAAATCAGTTCTGAGACCAAACAAATTAAACCTTGATTGTGAACCAATACAAAAGTTGCGTCTGTTTGAAAGTGCTTAACCATCCAAGCACTTCAAAAGTTTAGGTGCTCTCTTCTCTGCATCACTCTACATCCCTAGCTAAAGACCACAGAACAGGAAGAGTCACCACTCCATATATTCTAGGTTCCTACCTAAAGGGTACAGCCTTTCAGGACAGTTGGCACAATTTTCAAAAGCATCTTAGTGGGTGAGAAGCTCAAGTTTGTCAGAAGAACTCCACGTATCACTACAGATCTCCAAGGGCCTGATTAATTCCCTCACCCCTTTTGTTTTAATGGGAGCTTAAGGCTCTAAACCAATTAAGTGGCTATACATAGCACTGAATTTAAGGCAGGAAAATTAGTTGATTATACCCCACATTCACTCCATCTGTTTTGGTTTTGGGTTGTTTTGTTGTTTTTTCTTTTGTGAGAACATCAGAAGCTACAATTACTGTCACTAGAAACAGCACACAAAGATATGAAAGTAGGTCAAGAGCAGGAGTTGACCCAAACTATGAAAAACTACTGTTAGAGTCCTTGTTTCATTAACAGGTCTGAAGCATTTGGTAGCCCTGGGATGCTATGTGACCTTCCCAGGTGGGGCTGATTCAGCATTTAAGACTGATCAGCAAAATAAAACTCAGTGCATTGCTGTATTTACAGAAACATGAATTATCAATTCCTTTAACTTACAGTAAAGAGTGTTTTTTCTTCAAAATTGATAAATCAGCAACACAGATAAGTAGTGGCAGGCTCGCAAGCAATTCCAGCACATGAAGTTCTGTTTTCTATTATTCACAACATTTTTATCCACTTTTAGAGGTTACATATGGCTACAAATGAAGAGATTGCAATTTTAGAGGTGAATGAAATTATAGGAGGACTTGTAAATCCTATTCACATGAATACTTTTACCCCAGAATTTACATGGGGATAGTCTTTGCAGAAGTAGCAGGATTCACTTCTATATTCAAAGAATTAAGATCAAATCAAGTGTAACTAAGAAAAGTAGCTTCCATAAGAAAATGTTTTCATGCAACTTAAACCATCTCTGAAATATACAATATTTAATTTCTGCAGTTTTTCCACAACACAGCTAGTTCCAAATCACTTTTTAACAAAATTAAAATCAGGCATAATATATATGCATTGTGAAAAAGGGAAAAAATTAACTAATGTCTCTTCAGCCCAGAATAGGGAAATTGTTTAAGGAAAACACTGAATACCTCTGTTATGGCTGCAATTATGTTAAGAAGGAGTAACATAGATGCAAAGCCTTAAAGAAAAGGAAAACACCAAAGACCTAAAAAATAAAGCAATCCTAAGCCATTATTCTATATAGAATCACAGGATCTTTAAGCTTGCCAAAGACCTCCAAGACCATCAAGCCCAGCCTTTGACAGAACACCACCTTGTCAACTAAACCATGGCACCGAGTGCCACGAGTACTTGTTTCTCTTGAACATTCCAGCAGCTCCACCACTTCCCTGTTCCAACTCTTCACCTTCCTTCAGTGAAGATATGCACACAACCACAGAGAGCACAGCATTATCTGCTTAGGAGTTACATAAGACAAAGAAGCAGATAGCCTAAACTATGAGACAATTTCTAGTTGCTTTTATGCTTATTTGACTGAACTTGAACTTGGCCAATTTCTTTGGGAAAATTTCAGGTTATATAACTGCACTTTGCAGACATGCCAGCCTCTGAACACCACCAAACCACCTGGTATTTAGAGAAAGATTAAGCACATAATGTAAATTTAGTGGCATAGACCAAAATCCTTTCAGTATTTCAGCAATCCCAACGATAATTGAAAGCAGAGAAATCTATTAATTCCGCTAAACTTTGCATTTACTACAAAATACCATCAATGCAACAAGAATCTCCTGAAGCAAGGGTCCAAAACCACTTGATGCTACACAAGTACTTTTCGGTCTACTCAAAGTTTTTCAACATCTGCCTCATTGAGCCCTTTGCTTTGCTTAGGGGTGTTTTGGTTTGGTGGAGTTTTTGGGGTTGTGATTTTTGGTTGGCTGGAGGTTTTTGTAGCAGGAAGGAGAATCTAGAGACTTCCAGACACACTACAAGAGGTTACAGTGCTGTTTAAAGTTCACATGGCTCCTAGAGAAGAACGCTGTGCAGGGTTATTAACTCTTCCATTACCACTGATATTTTCTAACAAAATACTGGGTTTGGACAGAAGCATTGACAAAGTCCGAGTCGCACCCATTAATCCAAGGTGGCTTTTTTTTGCACTGTGTTTCACTGGAATTCCTACATGGCAGTCTCTCCTTTGTAGAAATGTGGGATTCAGCTCAGTTGCAGTACCAAGAGCAATACTGCATAACTTATGATGCACTTATGTTTTAAGCGATGATGTAATCCCTCCACGGAACACGTGTGTAAATGATGAAGTGCTCGCACATGGGATGCTGAACTGGCAGGCACAGCTCTGACCTGCTCATATATTAACCACTCCTTGGTTATTTTACTGCTAGAGGTTTAGCATTAAAAGCAGTTTGTACTCCTTTCAAAAAAGACTGTATTGACAAACTGAGTCGAGAAAATTAAGTATTTTTGAAAAGAAAAATAAATTATCTGAAAAGCCTAAAACCAGATTTAAGATTTGTCAGAAAGGCTACAGCAAAAGAATAAATAACCTGGTGTTTTATTTGCGCCTGCATGGCCTGATGATGCAGTTCTTTGTTCTCTCCCTCCCTGTTTCATCTGAAAATATAAACTTCAGCTTCTATCACAGTACTGGGAAACAACTGAAAGTTGATTTAAAGGTCTGAAACGACAAACATTTTAACTTACTCTAGATATCTAAGGCAGTAACCCCCATCCAAGTTTGGCCTTGAGTTCATTATGCAGTGACATTTGTTTTAACAAGAAAGGAGGCTAGCTTTTATCCCAATGCCTCCTGAAACGGGCAAAGCGCTTCCCTTGTACCTAAACAACATTCCAATAAACGAGAGTGAGGTTTCACTAAATTGGCTGAAGTCTCTCTGTAGTTGTTTGCCTCAAGTGTGGTATTACATTTATTAACTTCATTGTGCGCATTGCCTTCATAGCTTAGGATGCAAAGAGGGAAATAGTTGCACTTGGCTTGCAAGACAACGTACAAAAGGCAAAGTTTAATGAAAAAGTGTGAAACCAAACTGCCAGGCAATGAATGCCAGCAGTGCCCTATGCTAGTCATTGCTGCCTACCTTCCAGTGCCTTCAGTACCTCTATGTTTCTTGCTGTTCTCCTTGGATATGAATTTGACATGCTCTGTACTTGTGTTTGAGATAGACTAATGAAAAATAGCATGCAGTAAACGTTTTGGTAACAGAAACTAGTTCAAATTTTTAAAAGTTATTAAAAAATATGAAAGAATTAGTAAAAAGTAAAATCAGATGAAGAAAGTACAAACAGAACATGGACTATATTTTTATTGACTAACTTAAAATGCATCAGTGATGAGAGAGGAAAAACAGAAAAACAAAAAGCAAAACAAAAGACCACAAAGCCAGAAACAACAAATAAGAGGCGAAATAAAATATATAGCAGCTCAAGAGAGAAAGAAAAAATAAAGTTGGTAACTTCAAGATATGATATAGATAAAAAAGAGCTGGCAACTAAAGAAAATAGAAGAGGAATGAAAATACAGGAATAACAGGAAGAAAAAAGAACAAGAGAAGTCCTTTTTAAAAATGACTGGTGGAAGAGACCCCACAACTACACCTGCTTTGTAAGTTCAACTTATCTTGCATTTCCTGTTACCACCTTTTTTAACTTCCCAAAATACTCCCTGCTTCAACTCTCTGAACATCCTCCTGCTTAGAGCCACTAACTTTCCAGGAGCTGAAGGGATTCTTATGGCAGCTGCTACTCAAAAGCTATTTCAAGGCTGTCTGCAGTCTGAGCACACACATATCCCATAACCTCTTCATGGCTGTTGAAATACAAAGGGACACAGGGGTATGGGGGAGGGAGAATTTAGAAATTGAAAGGAGTAGGGAATATAGGTGAAATCTGAACTCCCAAATACCCATTTCCTAAATAGCTTCAATACCCATCAGCAAGCTCTCCTGGTGAGTAACATGACATTCACCTGCTCCCCAGGCATTAAGCATTCCAGATCCATACAAACAGATGGGGAAGCAAAGGAGCATATACAGTTAGGGTTCAGACAGCTAGCAAACGCACAAGGAACTCCCCCTCTCCAACACTAACAGTTACCCATGGCTAGTTTTAAGCCATCCTGGTCCCCCGTGAGAGCACCAATGACAGCACAGCAGAAAGGGCTGGAAACAAGAACAAGACAAGTCAGTATTTTGGGAAGAGAGAGGGAAAATCCAATTAGCTTATGCCTGTTTGGAAAGTGCTTGTGGAACTACAGCATCTGACCATTTAGGCTTTGGCAATCTACTCATGCTTTTATACCACTGAATAAATCTTTAAAAGACAATTAACAGCATTCCTAAGGAGCAGTAACTACAACACAGTGAAACAGCATGTTGAGAGCAAAAGTTACTGTCTCTTAATCTGGTCTTTAATTCACCAGACTGGAGGAGACCTCAGACCTCCAGAACATGAGGCTTTGGTACACCCTGAGCTCTACAGCACCAGTGCAAAGCAGAGCAAACCACACCAGTGCCAATTCTTTCACTACCGATGGAATCGGTCGTGAAGTGCTTTAAACTGTTCACTTCCCTCCCTAAATCTTCAATGTTATGGGATCTCTTTGTCAGCCTGAACAAATGGCTTGCTTTAAGATGCTACAGAAGATTTATATCTGTTTGTGTGTTTTCTAAACATTTATTTCAAAATACTTTAACCCTCCTCATCACTAGAGCAAGGCTGCAGCACCTGGTGTTCGTTAAAACCAGGAAATTCCTGTTTTCCTCTTATGAAACTGTTGAGACTTGATAATTGTTTTGGGTTTTTTTTTTTTAAATTGAGCTTTGCAATGAGGTATTTTAGAAAACTTGTATTGAATAATAAACTTGATTTAGCAAATTTTTAAAATCCGCTTATGCTAAATTCAGACACCAATCTTCTGCAATTCAAAAAAACCATCCAAAAATATTTATCAAGTGTAATTTAATTAATTACCTTTATGATACTTTACAGGTAGCATTTTGGACTCATCAATTCAAAAGTTGTAATCCACATAACAGAAAAATGATACGGAAGTTCACAAGTAATTTACTCTTGGTGCTTCAGCTTCACTAAAGCATTTTTTTTTGTTTGATAAGATCATGAAAAGATGCTGGATCTTGTACAGAACTTAATCTTCATATCCTTGCTGAACCTTACTATGCACACCTTGGCTGTAACTTTCAATACCTTTGTGTTTCAATTCAAAACAAAACATGGTCAGTCCTTATTGATTTAGTATCAGTGGTGTCCAACTAGAAACTGTCAACAGCAGTGAGAAGAACGATACATTAAGCCCTAAACGTTTCATGACAGATTGACCAATATCAGAAAGAAAAGCAATGCTTTCCTAATGCCTGTTTTTCCCCTGTATTTGGAGGAAAGCTGTGAATGACCTAAGGCCACAACACGCAGAATGTGAAGCTGCTGAAACTGCAGGCAAATTATACTGCAAAACAACATGAAAAATCTGGTATGTCTCGATTATGATCGGGCCCAGGGTAGGGCTGGGGTAAAGCACTGTCCACCCATAGATGCTGCTCCCTCACGGAATGACTCAGGCACTCAGTTCCCAGCCAAGGAGACAGGCAGAGATAGCACGTTCTGAGTTCAAGGCCCCGGAAAGCCGGCCAGTTATTTGTTGCAGACTCTCCTCTCAATCACATAATGTCATTAAGTGAAGCTAAGAGTATGTTGAACACTTGGAATATTTCCCCCTATATAAACAGCTGCCCTAGCTGCAAATGGAAAGTTACAGAATTGCAAACAACTGGTATGAAGTGTAAACAGAACATATAAACTATACTCTATTTCACAAGAAATAGGAACCTCGGGGTTAAGGGGGTTCTTTGTACACATGCTGTAATTTACTATCCTAGGTGTATATATACACAGCTTAGCACACCAGAGCTGGCCACAGAGTACAAGTCTGAACTCCACAGCCACCCTGAAATCCACAGGCATTTGAAACACTTTTTTTAATAGTATAGCATATAGCTAAAATGTCTAGTTTACAGCCCATCACTATCTCACTATCTAAAGTTTCTTCTGGCATGAAGACTTTCCAGGATAATCATTCCCACTGCAGATACACTCAGTATGCCCAGCTGCAGTTTGTGTTCCCTTTCCTCAGTTTTTATCAGCTCATAACTCTCAGCTGTTTAATTTCCCTTGGTATTCAAATTCATTCCATATACTGATAGAGCTTCACCACATTACTTTCTACTTGAGGTCACTAATAAAGAGGTTAAATTAATCTACTTTAAAGCTGCATCTCCAAGTTATCAATGCAGAAACCCAGCCAATCCTCTCTCTTACCCCTCTTTTCTTGGCCTTTCATACATGCTTTTCATCTTCAGAATGTAATTTAAATTTAGTTAAATTTAAATTAGGGGAAAAAAGGTGCAGGCACCACTTTATTTTCTTCTTTTCTGTCCTTGGAAGAAAAACAAACTCTCATGCCTGAGTTTCCTGAGGAGCTTTAGGTGTGCATCAATTCACAGCACCTCAGGCAGAGAGGGTACACGGAACTCCTCAGGTTTGCACCAAGACCCTGTCACTCTTGCATTACTATAAATGTTAGTTCCACATATTAATGCCTACATACATAACATCTGCATTTTTTCAAATCTTAATTCCTTCCCCAATTTTCCCCATTTACGTGAGATTCTTTTTCCACGTGAGTGGGGAAAAGAAAAAATGAAATAAATTTGGACTTCAATACCATGTGGGAAAGTACTTCAGAGACAATCTCACTTTACACCATAAAAATTTTATTAATCCTGCACCTTTCTAAAGAAATCATTCTTCTTCCCATGAGAACTTACTCATTTACTAAGGGTTAACCCACACCTCCACCTATACATTCTGTACATAACATAGAGAAATTATCTAAAGTTCACTTTCTTGGTTTTTAATATGTATCAGCCTGAACAGAAGAAACATATGCAATGTTAAAAATCACTCCCAATTTAATTTTTTCATGCAGAAGAGAAATTAAGTGTTGCTTTCAATCAGTCACAGCTATGACTCCTTAAGAACAGAACAAGAAGGTTTATTTCAAAGAGAGATGCTCCAGACTGTATACTCAGTTCACACAAATAGGCTGGACTTCCAAAAGAAGCATAATTTAAAACATAATACCGGTCATTCCTAAGAAACAGCTCCACTTAGGTTTCTTGGAGACCCCAAAACAGCGTGCAGGCTGTCCCTGTCAGGGACACAATGAGTATTTACTGTTCTGCTGGGCTTGGCCAACACTCATCTTTGTACTCTACAGAAACAAACATAAAACCACACAGAACACTCATCTAAAATGTTACCAGAAACACCAACTTTGGCTGCTGTAAAATAAAGAAACTGTTCTGATTAGATACAGAATTATACAGCAGAAGGCACACATGCTTAATACATTAAGTACAACAGGACTGATTAATTAAAGTACTCACAGAATTGCAAGCATCTTAAAATGGCTTTTGTATATCAAACACCTATATAAAGCCAAGATAACTTCAGTGTGACATTTGTGTAAGAAATAGTAGACTGAAATGAAAATACTTCAGGTGACCAGTATTGATGCGTGACTAAAAATCCAATTCTTTATTCTGCCGTCTTACTACTCCAACCACTAATACCACCTCGTAAGAACAAAATAAAATACCTTTTTTCGATTTTGCTCCAATCTTCAACTTTGATGGCCAAGCAATCTGTGTATTTGTTTCTTCCATAATCTATTAAAAAGAAAGCATTTTTTAAAAATTAAGTTTTTATTTTTCTCCTGCAAAGGCATAAGTTCATTTTCTGAAAATACGATGTTTATCATTTTTAAATCTGTTGATTATTATTACTTTTAAGTAGCACAAGCCATTAACTGCTTCTCTGGTTTTCTCGAGAACTTTCGTCTGTTAACAAGTGTGGCTGAGTTCTGACCATTCAAAAGAATTCCACAGAGCAAACCCAAGATGCTCAACAGCTTCCATGAAGTTCAAATGACCACTAATAGCTACAGCAGGCTCTACTTCCACCTCAGAGGGAATTTCAGACCTTTACTATTCAACACAAATATTTCTTTGGTTACCTTAAAATGGTTTTTAAGTAAAGCCTATCAAATTTAAATCGAGTCTTTTGGAGTCTCCGTAAGTCAAGATATATTGGTTTGCCTTACCTTTTCCCAAAAGCAGCTTTTCATTATAAGCTTATCCAGACTCCAGAATTTTTACTTCTTGGTTTAGCAGACCAGAGCAAACATTTGACAGCATTTATTTATTATGATACAGTGTGCAACCTATCTGTCCATCTCCAACCAGCCAACAGGGAAAAGCTATGCACACACTCCTATACTGTGAAAACTGTGCAGCCACTCAGCTCAGTGTCAACTCTCATTCTGTTGCTGCCTTTAGCTCAGTGAAAATTCCACCAGCCCTATTACCGGCATATTATACTGAAATTTCATCCTGGCACAGAGCTACAGCGCTTCACTAACCCACTTAGTAGTAACACAGGAGAAGGAACTGCTTGACACCAAAGACTTCAGATATATGAATGGAAATCCAGCCCCTAGAAATGCTGGGAATGTCTACTGAGACTAAAGGACTTCCCTTTTATACTGAGATCTCGCCAACGAGCATGGTGAGCTCATACCTCTCATCACACTTGAGATGGAATGAAAACAATTAAAATGTCAAAATAATTAGCAAAGCCACTTCCAAGAAGAAAACTAATGCATTAAGAAAACAGCTACAATACCAGTAAGCTTTCTGTAACAGTATAATTCAGAACTAAGGCAGATTTCTCTAACAGTTCTTAATTCTTATCTTCTACATCCAAATCCCAAGGACACCACAACAACTTCCAGATTAGCACACCATGTGGAAAAACTGAAAGTGCCAGCCAGACTTCATTATACTATATTTTTGGTTTCAGCAACTATTGGATAATAAGTTACAGCTGAAATAAAACATTTCCAGGAGGGTGAAATTCTACCAGCAACATACATATACTTTTCACCATTTTTCAATCCAGACATGAAAAAAGCAATTTCAAAGAATTCACTTGTCTCTGATAAAAGGCTTTGGTACAGGATTTTTTTTAATTGTGCAACAGGCAATGAAATACATAGAAAATTGGAAGGCATTAGCTAAAAGGGAAAGGGAGATGCTAAAACAAAGAATGGTGCAGGACTGAGTTAAAGAAGATCCAACATGAAAGGAACCACAAGAGAGGAGATAGAAGAAGAATGCATGTCATTCAAGACAAGCGTCACATCCCATCCGTCCTTTACCCTCTCAATAAAGGTTGGAGACTTCTGTCTTAAAGAAATTAAACCCTCCCTGTTTCTTACACTAAACCAAAATAAAAGGAAAGCCCACAACTTCAGAGATGCACATTCTGGGGGCATATGAGAAAGATGCACACGAGATGTTCAAAGGAAAAGCAGTCTGACTGCCAGCCACTGAGATTTGGCCATCTAATATCCTTAAGCTCTTTGCAGAACGCAATGCTAAAAATTGCCACATTGGACCCAAAAGACAATTCAGTTTGGTCACTACAAAGACATGTTTATCTCCTGTCTTAGTCAGACAAAAAAATTAGTCAGGATGCATTTAAATGAAGTACATTTACTGAAGTATCAAAATGCTCGGTCTGTGCTGGCTTTCAACTCCAGGCTGTTAACTTTACAATAAACCAGGGCTTTCAGAGGAACTCTTAAAAAGAAATTAAACTACACCACTTACTTCTTAAATTATTATTGTATTCAATTTACTATTTATGTATTGTATTTATTATAACAGCAGAGCACCACAAAGCTCTGGAAAACAAGGAACTAAGCTTTTACTAGAGCACTTAAACTTGAAAGTAAAGGTGATATTGAAAACTGCGTAGATCACTGTTGCATCAACATTTTGTTCAGTTTTACCATTCAAACCCAGGCAGCTTTAAGTGCCAAGATTTTATTTTTTTTTCCTGAAATAGATTTGGAATCATTCCATGAAAACCTCAAGTGCATGTTGCAGTGGAACAGCTTTACTAGTGAAAACTCAGTGTTATGCCCCATACCCTGAACACAGGGGGTCTGCTCTCACATGAACAAAAAAAGAGAACTCACAAGTACTCCAGCTACAATGCATGTGTTCCAATTGTATAAATACTTGAGTTACATAACATTTAGAGGAAATTCAGCCTAGGGATGACTCAGAGTTCATGATCTCTGCAGAACAGCACCTCTGCATAGCTTCCCTTATTTTCATATAAAATAAGTGACAGAGCAAGTACTAATCAGTGCTCTCGCCTTGAGGGATCAACTGACCACAGGGATCAGGCACATCTGGCAGCAAGGTTTAATCCCCTAGTAAATAACCTCATGCTTCTTCTCAAAATGAGGGAAAATCTAAGAAATTGTCTTTATACAACTTTCCTTCCTCCCCTTTCCCCAAGTGTAATTGTAGTGTTTACGAGCCAAAATATGTAAGCTATTCTCAGTGGAGAAAAAACAGAAGAGGACGAGACACTGGAAGACACCAACAAAACAAATCAGACTGTACTCTGACCCTGAAAAAACTGGCTCTAGTTGCAAATCATTAGGCCTTCAAGAAAAAAAAAGTCTAACTGTAAGGCAGCTGGAAGACAAGCTTTTGGCTTCCTTGTATTCCAGCTTGAAAAGTTTATAGTTTCAGCACTTTGGGGAGTTTTTACATTAAGACAGTAAGAAATTATTTTTTTCATGCTGTATTTTTTGTTTAGCTGATTTTGGATGGAAACTGGAATGTCCTGAATGCAACAAAACCAACCAAACAAAACTCCCCCAAAGCCCACAAGTATTTCAGAATTCAAAGGAAATACTTTACACACAGTAGATGAACAAGAACAACATATATAACAGACCTTTCTTCATTTAAAGCAAGCACATTAAACCAAAGTATTATTCTTTATAGTTAGTGTTGGTAAGTTACCTATTTCTGACCTTCCCACCTTTGGGATTTGGTTATCTTGGCCTTTTCTGGCTCAATTATTAATCCCAGTGAGAGGAAAAATGGGTCAGACAGGAACCTGCATCTACTACTGGGTTTCTGCAATTTCCCAGCCTGAATTCCTTCCCCACTTTTTCCCCCCTTAAGTGAGATTCTTTTTCCACACAAATGGGGAAAAGAAAAAAATGAAATCAGTTTGGACTTCAATACGACTTGGGAAAGTACCTCAGAGACAACCTCACTTTACACCATAAAAACG
The DNA here is from genome assembly GCA_013397865.1 of Struthidea cinerea. Taxonomy (NCBI): domain Eukaryota; kingdom Metazoa; phylum Chordata; class Aves; order Passeriformes; family Corcoracidae; genus Struthidea; species Struthidea cinerea. The sequence goes on along the minus strand of VZTI01000933.1, from coordinate 1,124,070 downwards.
TGATGCCCAGATTCTGAATACTTGGTTCCACAGACTCTAAATGTTCATCTCGCATCTTCAGCTTTCAGAAAAGTAGTCTTAGTCCCCTCAGTTTGTATGCACTAACAGCTGTATAAACAAGTTTATTCTTATTGTTTATTTGACTCATGGAATATAATTTACATGAAAATTTAAAAAACATATATTTCCACAGGAGCAGGAGAAGACCTGAAGGGAAGAGTCATAGCAGACAAGTGAAACTCTTCATGGGCTGATCCTTAGCTCTTCCTCTTGCAATGCATAACGGGTGATGCAGCACAATCTGAGAGGATGATCCCTGAACATGACTTTGGCAGCAAGAAAACGGCAATGGGTGTAGCTGGAACCAGAATTATTACATTTAATGGTTTGTTGTTTTTTTGGTTTGGGGGGCAGGAGAAAGCAAGGCAAGAACAAGGATGGGAAAGAAGAACATGACACAAAAGAGGGGGTTGTGTGAAGTTACCCATTGTGAATTCAAACTCCAAAACTGGTGAGGCCAGAGAAAGCACTTGCATTGCCAGAGCACATCAGTGGGGCAGCATCAAGGACTACTGGTTTGCTGAGGAAATTTGATGACTATAAGGAGTTAAAAAAGAGATTACAAAACTTAGCCCAAAGCCTGGTACAAGTATCTTGTGGAAGTCTGGCCAACATCTTGGGTACAGCAATGGATTCACACATCCCAAGCCCTGTTGTGGTTTCTTTTCCCCTGAGGTGATCTACATAAGGAATTCCAATCAAGAATTCACTGTTTGTCACAGCTACTACTCCAAGTTAGACAGTACAGCCTGACTCCACAGTGTTAGCCCTAATTCTGCAGGTGAGGATGAGGGGCTGTTCCTGAGAAGCAGCAATGACACGTGGCCCCAGGCCCCCACGCATTCCAGACTACACCATCCAGAGTTTCCAGTTTGTGCTTCTGCGTGGCAAAAGACCTCATCCCCTATGCAGAGTGGCATCAGATCCAAAATTAAAACCAAAATCCACAGAAAATTCTTCAGTAAATTTTTTCTTACTTTAGACTGTCAATACTAATAGCACACATGTAAGTGTGACCTGTTAAAAAATACACAACCCAACGATGCACAGGGAAGACAAGGATCAAGCTCCAGCTGGCTGTCTGTACAGAAAGGAGCAGCAGGACAACAGGGCCTTCCCACACCCAAGGACTTGAGTGCCTGTGTGTCTTCAAGCGTAGAGCTCCTGATTTTCCCATTTTACACTCCAACTGTCAGAAACCCAGACACATTTTCAGAAAAGTACCTGTAGGTGACTGCTTGGCTAGTCCTTCTTCCCTAATTTCACCTGTCTTGGAAAAGTGTAATATGTCATTATTTTAGATGATACCCTATGGAATAAGCAGTGTGGCTAAGGATCAATACTCTCATATATGTTTTTGTTCATGCTTCCACTGCAAGTCATTTGCTTCAATACTGCACGAAATTGATCTTCACCTACTCACTTGTCCACCCCTGCTACACTGATTTTTATTTCAAATTTTTATTAAATGCTAAAATAACTATCAAAAAACATTAAAGTGTTTCTGATTGACATATAAAAAGGGGACAGAAGGAAAACTTGCCTGCTTCCCATTTGCATACTGCTACACAGCTTCACGTCAAGCTAAGCAAAACACCAACATGCTTCCCTACAACTTCTCATGGCCAATACTTTCGTGCAGACTTTGAGACTTCCACAGAGCACTAAACAGGCTGTTTGTTGTCAAGGACTAATCCTAGCCCCTACTGACTCTAACAAATTTACCATCTTCACAAGGTATTCACAGCTATTCCTAAAGACCTTATCAAGAATTAAGGCAAATATGTGTAGGATGAAGAGGTATTGAAGCTAAAATGAGAGGTCAAGGTTAACATCATAGGCAATGTATTTATTCATAGTTTTGATCAATGTGTATCAAAACTTATATACTAAATACTTAAACTAATGAACAGATTCTATATTAAAACAATAAAGGCAGCAGAGTAAAAAACATCATCTTTACAACTCAAACTTTCAGACTACACACATAAAAGCTCTAAATCACTAAAGACGGAATTGGGAAAGCTGCCTATATGGATATGGCTTTGGAATTTTTATTGTTTCCCTTTCCAGTAAGGGATTTTTAGCCTAGAAGGGGTGAGAACACATGCATGTATGCATACACACACTGCATCTTTTTTTAACCTTCACTTCACCTGAAAGGAACTAAGATGATTCTTAAAACAAGGGTCTTGTTTAAGCAAATATTGCAGCATTGCTGCTGCATCCAAAAACTGCACTAAGTGAACCTTCTGCAACAATAACACGTTTACAGGACTTTGTACTTAACAAATACAGCAAATAAAGTTAAGTGAGAGTAAAAATCCATTAATCAAATGCCCTTAACTATGGAGAAACACTGAAGTCCTTTACTCAATTTAAATGTTTTATTTACCCTCAATGGAAATATTAATCGATGGTCACAGGTAGCACTTTTGTTTTAAATAAATAACAAAGCATAGTCAGAAACAAAAAAAAATTTAAGCACGCAAAAAAATTATCTATAAAAGTATTTGTCTGTACAGCATTAATAAATTACACAAGTAATATAAAAAATTCTAAGGAAAAGTATAAGAAATATGAAGCCCCCACAGAACACTGTTAGAACACCAGCATGCATCCACCTCTCCTCTCTGAAAGCAAAATCAGCAATTCTCCTCCTTACAAGCCAGAAACCCAGTGTATGTTCTTTACTTGTACTATTCTCATACTTGTCTCCTCTTTATTAATTTCCCCCCCCTCCAAGGTAAAAAGTACAAAAATTTCTGAGAAGGAAAACCCTCCTCTGTTTTAAGGGAGGCTTTAACTTTCAGAATGAAAAGCATCGAGCACCTCAGTTGAGACTGTGGTGACAAACCACTTAACCACTCCTTCTCTATTGCTTTACAATGCAAGAGATCTTGCACAGTGTTAAGTATAGCAATAAAGTGGCATAAAGTTGAACTTTATCAACTAAAACTTCATATTACAGGTCAAATCTCAAGACAGTACCCGCTGCATAAGAAGCAGCACAGAGGAGACTAAAGATGAAATGAACAAAAATGAAAATCCTCGTAATTACTCCATTACTTTAGCAGAACAGTCACTATACTGCAGATGGGATGAATGCCATTTTCCACAAAAACGAAGCCTTCCCACCACTTAGCTCTGCCTGAACTAAGCAAAAAGTTAAGTAAGCATTCTTCATTTACCTTTTTAGAGAAACTGATCCAACCTAAACAGTCCCCTTTCCACTGGGTGGGGTTTTGCCAAAAGGGACACAAATGTCTCAGTCCCAAGATTTCCTGCAAATGTTAACTTCCACTGACATTCTTTCAGCCCTCTGATCCACGCTGCCCTCTCCAAGCAGTCGCTTCCTCTTGCCGGGAAACTAAATGAGAGGAAGCTCAATGTAAACTGGATGCCAGCATTCCCATCCCAGCCAGGCACTTGAAGCCAACTCTGGAAACCTATGGCCTTAATATATCCTTGTCACATGCTATGAGCCAAGCTCTACATCAAGAGGTTATTTTAATGCTGGTGCAGATACTGACTTCTACCCAGAAATTTGGAATGTGTGGAACCACTTCCTGCAGCTCCAAACTGCTCCTGTGGTTGAAACAGAGACAAGACCCATGATAATGTCTGATCACCACCAACTCACGAGGTCTCACCACCAAGATAAATAACACGGGGAGAAACAGAGAGCTGAGTGGTTGCCATCAGAAATGGAAATACAGCCCTAGGGGAACTACAGTTATAAATAGGCAGCTCGGGAATAGTCATGGCTGAAGACACACAGAAAGCCCTTCAGAAGTTACTCCTGAACAAGAATAATAATTAGCTTGAGACATCTTAGTCTCAGGTCAATGATTAATATTTTTAATGCCAGAAAATGCCCTAAGCCCCTTGCATTTGAAGCTCTAGATACATTTCATGTTCAGAGATTAAAACAGAAGACTGATCAGTGTTCAGCCTGACCTGCTGCAGACAGAAAATTAGCTTTTAAATAGATTTGTATCAGAATATTCCAGCTATTCTTACAAAATGCATACATCAACACTGTGAATATATTCATGTATAAGAATATTGCAAAAGTTAGAAGGTTTGTCCCAGATCAACATAACAGATATGTTTCAAAGATACAAGAGAAAACACAGGATGTTGCAAACCAAGCTCTTTTACTGTCTTAGATAAGCAAACAGGGCTTGAGGAAGTTTCCTTGCTGCCTTTGCTGCTAGAGCCTCCTAAACAAATAAAAAGTAATGCACATTCATTAATAACTACTACATAGAGGACTTGAACAGAAATATGATTAAAGATGCAGTATAGATATACCTATTTTTCACATCTTCAAATAATTGCAGGGGTTTTTTGGGGGTTTTTGTTTGTTTGTTTTGTTTTTTGTTTGGTTGGTTTTTGTTTGTTTTCTTTTTTAGAAAAGAAACAAACTACTACTGCTTCCAAACTGTACTAAAAGATTAACTGTTTTTAGAGGATGGTTTCACCACATCATGCTTCCAAAATGGCCTCTGTAACTCCTGAGGTGCTAATTATTTAATAAAACTAGAAGCTACAGTTTAAGCATGTTACATGTAAGGACAGGAAGGAAAATGAAGAAAAGAAACCACCAGTCTTCCTTTACACTCCTAAGCTCCTAATAATTAACAGACGAGACTTTGGTACACACATGAAACATTTGCCCAGTTGCAACTTCACAACTCCAGCACACCTATGTCTCCTTCAGGGAATAACAGTCTGCAGTCAAGAGAACCATGAGCACTTAAATACACTTTTTGCCTAAATCCAGAGGTATCTTAGAAACGCCCAAGTATCGGCAACTGGGCAAATGCATACAAACACCACTTCTGTTCGCTTAAAAAAGGTACAAAAGAAACCCAAAACACAAAACAAAAGAATGTCAAACACCTGGGAACAGTAAAACACACAAGTTACAGCTGGCTGGTGGTATTTTGTGCTTCTCACAAAATCAAGCTCTGCAAATGAACTCTAAAAGCCAGGAAAGCCAGAGCTGCGGAGCCCCTCCAGGCATACTCCCAAAACCCATGACTAACATGTACACACTGAATAATACTGAAATGAAGAGCTTGGATGTGACCCGGAGTCAAGCACTTGTGCAGAGCACCCCGAGTGCATCATTTCCAGTCACTACCTTCTGCACGTGCAGTCCCACGTCAGCCCAGGAACTCCACCCAAATTCCACTAAAGCCACACTCTTCACCTATCAGCCACCCTACTGCTCGCAGTCCCTTGAGAAGGCTACAGACACACTCCTGTCCTGAGAAGTTTCACAATGAAAGATTATCATCAGTGCCAAGAATCCCGAGCATTTTAAAAAAGAATAAAACCCAACTCGATGATGACAGAGCTAAAAGCAAACCAAAATGATGCATTAAATTCCTCTGTCCACACGGCTGACCCCACCTGTTTTGGATTACAAACTCTTCAGGAGAGAAACTCACCACCTTCTTACATTTTATATAAGAGTGCCATGAGTATCTACAGTGCTACATAAATTATCTGTTCCCTGGAACATTGTCCTGGCTTTGCTGGGGAAAGGGCCTTGCTTCCAATGAGGCGTGAACCAGATGTTATGGAACTTGGTGGAAAAAAATCCACCATCAACTGAAAATGGGCTTTGGATCAAGAACATGTAGTAACTTCATATTATGTACTCCTCTCACAGAATGAATTAGAACAACAATTTAGAGAGCAAGGTCCACAAGGATCTTTTACATAAACAGTATGTAACACAACAGCAAAGCAATCCATGTTTATTTAGGATTACCTGTCACTGAACCGCAGATCCAAGAGCTCTACAGAGAAAACTATGCCGTTATTTACTTATTTCTTGCTAAATTATTAGCAGCTCCCAGTAGTTTTGAAAAATCCTCATTAGATGATGCTAGGTTTTCCCTCATCTGAAGCCATACTAAAACTTAGAAATATTAGAAGAAAGAATGGTAAAGTCTTCAGGCTTTTAAAAATGACCCTATCAAAAGACATTTATCTACTTTTCACTTGAATTCAGGACCAGAGGAAGGGACACTTCATCACCAGATCTTCCCTGCCACGACAGGGCAGAAATACTAGCTGAATTTCACCAAGAATTGGGGCTTATTCTGCAACTCCACCAACAACTGCATTATATGTGCTTGTTTCTGCTAAAACGCTCAATGAAATAATGCATTTTGACATTTACATTGTTATTAAACTCCAAAAGTTGATAGGAACAGTTCACATCCACTGAGATTCTGCATGATTATGAAAATCCAAGTAATACTGCTTTCTCACATGTTTCAAAACCAGAAAAAGACTGCTTAGCACCAAGCCCCTATATTAACTTCCTTTAAAACCTTCTCTGCAGCTTAAAAATCCAGGCTGAGTCCCTGCCAACCCCCCAGTCCCAGCCTCCTCTCTCCATCCTTTTTGGTCTGCATGCCTTAACATATGGAATTACCTTCCCGAATTTTTGCCTTGTCATTTGTCATTTCAACATTCATATGAAAACTTCTTCCACCTCACACGCACTTCCACGCAAGAGCTAACCTCAGCACACTGAGGGTAGTTCATCAGAACACACCAAACATGGCATTATTTATGCAAATAATACCCTCAAGGGTATTAATACCTTCAAGGATGCACTTCCCCCTCCCTGTTCCACTCAAAATCCTGCCAATAATGTCCTGAAGTCTCACTTTCAGAACTGCTTTAAAAAATGCCTTTGCTGCAGCTTCGAGCTCATATCGAATTTCTGACAGTGTCCCGCTGCCTTAGTTTGCAATGTGTTTCTAATGCTACAAATCACTTTCTTCCTCACTGCACCAACCTGAAACACATGAAACGAGTCTTCATTTTACCTCCACATACTCTGCCTTATTCATTCCACATGAGAAAGGAAAAGTTTAACTCTGATTAAAGGAAATTGCACAGACAGGGACGGTGAGTAAGCTATGAGCAACTGTCCAAAGATTTCTTCCAACAAAAGAAAACTCAAAGAAGAGAGTTTCCATCTGGTTTTATTAGCTGTAGTATTGTGCGTATGTGCTTAGAAACTTCAGAAATCTACACTGTGGAGTTGCTGATATTGTAAGAAGAATGGCAGTTAAAATGAAGCAGCTTTAACCCATTGCAGCACCCACACTGTGCCTATGTAACAATTACGCACAAATATGACAAGATCTAAATGCTGAGGTAGCCACTTGGATCAGTGGGGATAAGTAGTGCACTCATTCACATACTTGGAGTTTAGCCCATTTTGCTTTCCTATTAAATTCAGCACAGTATTTTCTGCTATTACACTAATAACTATAATTGGAAGGTACATCATATCTCCAGTAAATAATCGAGTAATCAAATACATGCATCAGATAGATAAGCCACTCAAGAAATATTTTATCCACATCTTTAAGAATTATGAGCAGATTTATTCAAGTGAGAGAAAACACTGTGGAAAAATGAATAACGTGCAGAACAAAGCATAGGCTACACTATGGCTTAGCTTTTGTTTCAGCAAGTAAAGAAACCCCAAGCATTTTGATAAAATCCTAAGGAGGCACTACTGACACATTCTCCCCTGTGCACACTAATATCCGACAGATAAGCACAAGCACCACGTTTGGAAAAATAACTCTCATTGTCAGTCAAGGGCAACACAAATCTGAAAACCCAAACATTTTGGCAGCATATGCACTCCTCCTCACCAGCCTTTAACAAGGCATCCCACAGTCACATGCAGGGTACAGCAACCTTTCACATCTTCCTGTTTGGAAGTACCACTTAAAATTATAAGGAAGACAGGAAAAATACAGCAAACTACTTAAATGGACAAGTCAAAAAGGAGTTTCAAGGCATTTCAGCACACAGCATCACAGTTTACACTGTCTTCTCTGTACTAAAGACAAAACAGCTCATCATTTTTACTAGCCTGCAGCACGCAGATTTTCATTAACATAACTCATAAATAATATTCTTTACACTATTCTTGGAAAAAAAAAAAAACCGAACCCCCCCCCCCAATACCATGCTGCTTTGTAAAAATAATTTCCAAGTCATTACTCTTGACTGTGTTTCTCTTTGTAGTTTAGTTGCTGCAGGACTACTTTTTCCAGTCCTTCCGTGCCTCTGTCCAACCACAAACTTTGTTGAATCATTCTGTGGATTGTGCATTTCTTTCTTAAAAGGCCTTTGCATTTCTCAACCAAATATTTATGCTTTCAACAATATCACAATAAGCTGCAAGCCAGTTTTTTAATAACAGGATGCAGAATTCATCCACAGACAAAATCCTTAAGACCACCTCACAACATCTTCTGGGTTAACCCCCACTATTAAGCATTACAAATGATCATCATGCATATTTTAACATTTTCAGTTAAAGAATTGCTAAAACTCTTAAATTGTTTTTCTGCATGGATAATAGTAGCATACACCAAAGAAAACCTGTTTCTCATCTCATTCCATGCATGGCTGGTGGCAAGGAGACACTTTAAACGACAAAATCATTTTTTAAAATTTGATCAATACAGTGGGAACTGCACATGAAGTTGAATTAGTTGATCGCATGCATGAGCAATAGCTATTTCTTTTTCCTCCAGTCAGGTGCTGTTATCGAACTGAAATATCTTTCTTACCTTCTGAAAAAAGTCTTCCCCACTTTTCCCTTTGCCCTCTGCAGCAGCTGTAAAACAAAAGCAGGATCTGGTTACTAAATACACAAGAGAAAATTTGCAGGCTTACATATAGAAATCCTCAGTGAGTACACACTACTGTAAAATAATAACTCTGAGTAATTTTTTCTCATGCAATAAACATTTGCCAACAGCTGAGTAATACCCAGACGAACCTTTTAAAAGTCACTTTCCATGGTTGAAGTCCGAACCGTTTGTACTTGCGTACTGGAGCTCTAACACACTGATACATATTTTAGGTACAAAATACACATGGTCTAAGTGTAACAATTTAGTCACACTGAGTACTTTGCCCTCCAATTCTACCAACAGCAGGATCAAAAGGAAGCTAGGAGGGCACAAGACTTGCTGTGTCAAATATCACATTATGCAGTGATCTCAAGAGCAAGACCTGGATTATCTCCCACTTGCTTTAAAACCGTAATTGTAAGTTTAGTTAATGCAAATTACTGCACTTAAAATGATACAACTGTTTGCATGTAGCTTATGTTGTAGTTCAGCTGCGTTGAACTAGCAACCAGTTCAAAACACAGTAGCTCAAACTGATTATGAAGAGGATAACTTCCTTTTCCCTGGAGAATGCGATGCCTTCAAAAAGAACTCCAAGCGCAGAAAAAAGTTTCCTGAATGGTACAGGATTACCAAAGCAACTTACACTGATGATTTTTCTGTATTTCTCATGTGCAGAACAGACCCCTCGAGCTCACCTCATCACCCTGGCTTCAAAGCTATGCTTCAACTACTTAGTTCTGCCCACTCCTCCAATTAGCAATAAGCTAATAAAGCCCACTCCTCCAATAAGCAATTCCCAACTCTTCAGAAACTGTAAACTCAGCCAATGCAATGTAATAGCAAATGCAAGTGAGCAGATACAGGCTGGAGGCGTGAGATGACTTCTCCTAGCCCAGAGGAAGCACTGCCACTACATTTGAAACAGGCTTCTCAAAATCTCAATAACAACACTTAAATACCACAGAGAAAGAGCACACTAGCAAGTTTTATCTACGACAGTTCAGAAGTTCATGTATGAGAAGTTGTTCTGTTTGAGAAGAGCACACTGGTGCATATTTCACCAGAACAAGGTTTTCTGATAGCAAACAGTTGGGGAAGATTTGTTTTCCAGATTCACAAGCTACTGATACGAGCAGAAAAAACACAACTCCCTTGAAGCAGCCCCTTGATAGGTGCACACTGCTTGACATGTTTTCCATTAACTCAGGAACAGCTACAAAATGTTTTTGGGAAGTCGGGAGTACCACCACTATTTCAGGCGGAACATGGGACCAACATGCTTTTAATCAGAGGGTACATGAGAAATCAGAGATGAGAACATGACAGATGTGAGTTTTGAGAATAGACAGATTTTGATCCAGCTGCGAATGCAGGATTTCCAGACTGAATACAAACAAGAGATAGCTTAAGATAATAGCAGTGATGCTCTGCAGGGCATTAAAGTAGAATGCTGACAAAGCGGATTCCAAGCTTTTTATTGTAGGTTTATTTTTAATATGAATCATTCTGGTGACCTGATTTACAGCTTGGCCCCACCAACAACTGATGGCACAACAGATAGAATCCGACAAGCACAGACAAAGCAGGAAAGAAGAGGGAATGAAAACATCTCAAAATGGGTTCACAGGAAAAAAAAAACAGAACAGTAGAGACAATAGGAAAGTTGGAGCAAACGGCACTTCAGAAAAATCTTTAGTTAATAACTAGTGGGTTTAGTTATTATTGTTACATCAAACTATAAAGATACAGTCTTTCATTAGAGCTTTTCAGTACATGAGATGCTTCATGATAACACATTTGTCAGGTCTCATGATGTCTATGAAAAGGCAGGGAAGACTGTATGGTGGTTTTTGGAAAGACACTGAAGTTGAAGGTCTGTACCTCAAAACAGTTCTTCACGTGGTAAGAGAGATACTACAATCTGTTTGTATTTTGTCACTTTGTGTCCAAGATGCAGCATTATTAAATCCAGGAAGAGGTATGCCTCTGATCATATCTCATTCTTCTGTGTTAATCTAGTCATTACCATCTCCATTATGCATTGAATTAATAAAGAAAACATGCTCAGAATTGTGGCTTAAAATATTGTGTTACACTTAGAATGATATATTTCACTATAAAAGAAAAAAATGCCTAAAAACTTGAAGGTGAACTACATGAATCAACGTAGTATGCTTCCTTTTAGGTCTGCTGTTTTCCAGCTATTGCCTCCCTTTTCCCTCCTTTCTCTTACGATATAACCCTTGGTACCAATTACCTACTTACTCTTTCATTTTACTTCCTAAATTTCCTCTTGTTTTTATGAGGAGCAATTATAGTTAAGAGAATTTAAATTCTATCAGTAGTTTATGAATTTTGTGATACTACCCACAATCACCTACATCTGCATCTCTGTTTACTCCCAAACTAAGTACCTATATTTAAGAAAGCTTCCAACATCTGTCTGAAACGTTTATGATTCATGTGAAATTACCTTGAAGCCTTTCTGCTCTCCAAAGTAGGTAAGACAGTCCTAGCACATCTGAAAACAGCAGGAATAGCCAAAGCCAAGAGGAAATTTACCCATTTCTTTTATAAATGAAAGGCTGAACAGATTCTGTTAAAGCAAGACAAAACCAGCATCTTTTGCAGGGGAACGGGCAAGAGAAGCATTCCAGAATTAGGAAATTTATGCAGAAGCCATTAAAATGCAAACCATTTACAGTGTTCTCTACAAGCACATGCAATTTAGAAAGTCATTGAGGTTTACCTCAAATCAGATAAACTGAGATAAAAGCAAACTTGAATTTGTGTCTAGGAAAAAAATCTCCTAGGTCATCACATCCCAAGATCAACCTTTCTAAACAAATCTTGAGAGTATTAACCCCGACTCTCAAAATAAACTTCAGCTTGGAAATATCATATTAAGAAGCTCACGATATTTACATCTGACAGTGCACTCTGGCAAATTATTTTTGTAATATTAATGATAATAATTAGAGTTTTAGTATAAAACCAAGATTTATTCAAAAAGCAGCAATTTTTCAACTTCCCAAACCCCCAAGACAACAAGCCTTTGTCGGAGGCTGACAGGGCCAGCAGTGCTGCATGGAAGGCACAACAGAGACCATCTCTACTAAATTTGAAATAAGCTTTCAGATTTCAAAGGACGAAGTTTCACAGTTTCTGAAATTAATGAATTCAAAATACTACACCGGTAACAAACAACATAGAGGAGTGACATTATTGCCTGGCACGTGCCTTAGGAGACCACTCCACCCTTCTGCCACTGGTGCCTGTCCCCAAAGCAGGTTTGAGAGAAACCACAAACCAAACGCTAATTAATCCAGTTGTACCTGACCTCTGACTGACAAATTGTTTCATTTCTGCCAACTCAGGAAATAGTGTTTTCTTAGAAAACAGTATTTACTTTATGGTATTAAATAATCACTTAACCAACCCTCACAAAACTAGGATTACTTTTACACAAGATGGCTACATTGGTTTCAGAGATACAGATGAAACCTATGTAAATGTGCATAACAAGCATTTTATATTTTAAGCTATACTCTGTTTATTGTAATTTCTTCCATACCATGAAATATTTTATATTAGATTTTTGCTTTTCAAGACATATTGGATTGCTGAGGTTTCATCCAATACAAACATAAAACAGTTGAAACAGGTGTTAACTGTTATGGTACCCATGAAGTGCACCATTTGTCTACTTAATCACCAAATCATAAAAAGGCCCAATTGTAATTTCTTCTAGGTTCACATGGAAAAAGTGAATTTGAGCTTTCACTTCAAATATTATTTTAATTATTAAAAAAGTTATTACAATACAGGTCATATTTTACAGGAACAGAACCCAAGATACACTGATTAAGTCAAGTCTTTAAATGAATTACCATAACTTGGCTGATCTCACACATCAGTTTTGTGCCTTATCTTCCAAACTCTTGAAATTGTTATCAAAAACTCAATGTAACATATGTTGGTGACTTTGCCTTTACATTGAATAGTGTAAAAACTTCTTCCTCTGTCTGCATTGAAAGACTACATTTTTAAGAGAACAAAAAAGCATCTTCTGCTCTTCAGGTCTCAATTATGAGGAAACAAAATCATTCCTTGCATCAAAATAATATTTAACATGACAGATAACTAGATATTATTTTCATATTATCAAGTCAAATCAACTTAAGAGGGTTTCAAGAAACTGTAGAACAATATACCCGAAGGTAAGTGCTCAATCATCCTTTACTTTCCTATCCACTGAATGAGAAATATTTCATAACACTTATGTCAAGAACGTCCTCATGTTATTTTGGTTTGATTTTTTCTGAAACTGCCATGGAAACATGCTAGTGTACATAACAGTGCTGATTTTTATTTACTGCTAACTTTTTAAATGAAATGGACAGTTATTTATTGAAAGCCTGAGCTATTTCTCTAAAGTTACCAAGCTGCTGTCATACACAAAGAAACCCAACCAAAAACTTCTTTCATTGAACCAGAAACCACCTGACAAAAAGATTGTGTTTTCCTGTGCACCAAGTCAGACACAAACCCACACATGCTCTGAAAGCTTGCTTAGATCAAGCCAAGATAAAGAATTCCACCCCCATGACCACAAAGTTAAGCCAAATTGCTGAAAATATGCCTTTAGAAATAAAAAGATAGAGTGTACATTGTTAAAGAAAAAAATCTGACCTTAAATTGAATTTGCTGAAATCCAAACAAAACAGTTTTCCATTTTTCTTGTAATTGCAAAGCCAGTCTCACTTCCAGTTTTCAGCTTAGGAACTAAAAAGTCACAGAGACAACTCAGCTAAAATATACAGCCCGGCAAGAGAAGTAACAAGGCTTAAACAAGCAAGAAATGTGCATGAAAAATTCAAATATTTGAGACTGTTAACTGGCTTTTCAGTAAGGTTACATACTCTTTTTACTTTGTTATTAAATATAACAAACTTCATTAAATAACCTGCTACACATAGCAATCTCACTATTTTGGAGCCTTATGTGGCTTCATGGAGTTTTCCAGAGCTGATAAATGAAAATCAGACATTCAAATTTTCTTAAACTTTTATACAGAGCAATCTTCAGGTTTTGAGGATGCTCGCTATAGACAGGTCAGAGTCAACTGAAGGTACCAGTAGACAGGACTGAGCAAAGGGACCCAAAAAGCTCCAAAATTCATGGGAAATTACTGGAACATTTAACAAACAAGAAAAAGAGCAAACTATACCTGCCCGTACAGCATGCTGACAAACAGTAATGACAAAGTCAGGACCTACAGGGTATCTGGAGTATTACAGGAACTATCCAGTAGCTACATATTTCATGACAAAAGGACTCTTGGACTGAGGATGAAAGTGTCACTTTTTACTAACAAGTCAGGTAAAAAATTTTAAAAGTCCAAACAAAAACATCCGTGATACAAACTTAAAATGTTTATAAGGGAGCATTCCTCCTCTGTTAGAGCAGCCAAAGAAGAACTGGAAGAATTTCAGCACGCTCGGTAAATGACAACAAATAGCCTGTCAAATATCTGGAGAGTTTTGGGTGGGTTCCACTGTATCTCCTCCTGCTGGGGGGAACTCAATACGCAACTGCAGAGCTGTCCACAGAGAGGCCAGATGTGCTCCAGCGTCGGACAGACCAAACCAGTGCTGGGAACGAAGCAGGCTGAGGCTAGGATGCTTCTCCCTGCTGCTGAAATACAGTATCAATGAGCCCCCTTGGCCATCCAGGGTCCATGGCCTCTTTCTGGACCCTCTGCCAGCTGGAGGAGGCTCTCTGGATCAAGGTCTGTGTCATCAGAATGTGACTGTAAACACAGACAGGTAACATGTCCATAATCTTCATTCTCCCCTTAATATTAGGTATATTCACTTATGAGAATATTAACTTTTCAACTCCCCAGAACACTAAATTAAGATTAAATCATTGATACTAAAATTGAGATTGTTGGCAAATAACTAAAACCAATTTTACAACCAACACTCATGAAGCTTCACCCATCCATCATTTGTGATGAATAAAGAGAACAGCAACACAGAGAAAAAGAGCTTAAAATAAACTACGCTTGCTTCCATTAGCTCTGCATACAGTATGCAAAAAAAACCCCAACACATGCACTCTGAGGGCCAAAAAGACATTAGATTTTGAACAAATATTCCTAGAGATTGGCTTGTACTATTCATAGGGACTTGACAGATTTAGTGACTAAAAGCTAAGGGGAAAAACAAATAGAAAAGGAAAAAAAAAATCACTGGGCTATACAGAAGGCAACTCACCTTGTCCATTCCACCATCAATATTTTTAGAGTTGCGTAACTATAAAACTCTAAACCCAATAATTTAAAACATAACAACCGTAAATTTTAGATATCTAACAGATTTTTCTAATTTCACAAAACAAATTTATCCCTAGGGAAAAAGCTGTCTGCCAAGACTCTGCATAGAAATAAGTCTGCTTGTTTATTTATTTTTAGAGACAAGTCACAGCTTGAAGGCAGGCTGTGAGGCTGGGGTTGCTTTGGGAGCCCCTTTTTCCTGGGTGGAAATCTCTCCTTTCAAAGGCACACATGGGTGCAGCTCATCCCCACAGGCACAGAACGCTTCCTGATGTGATGCGGAGCACAGCGAGTGCGTGGCACGAGATTGAGGATTTTAATGAAGATGATGAAGTGACTGCTTTGCTTCCTGCCAGCCACTCCAGAACAAAGCCAGGAAAACCGAGTAGCTGTCAGCACTGTATTACCTGATTAAAACTACTCTATTAGCTGCCACTTGTTCACTGTTAGAGCCACAAACGCTCTGTCATCTCTCCAGCTGGGTAAAATATTCCTGGAAGTCTCCTATGTCATCCTTCAGATGCACTCAAGGACTTCTGCTGCTTCCTACAGAAGATATGCCAGCTGATGAATCCAAACAAATTTTCAAAGCCCTTCTGAAGTCTTGATTTCCATGACTGACAGAGACTAAATCAGTGACCCTGCTTCTGGGATCAGCAGAGGGCTTCTTGGAAATTGCTTAACTAATAAAATTCGACTGAAGTCAACAAGTAGAACAAAACCAAACAAAGCACAACTTCACTTAGGATTTCCTGAAAGTGTAAGGAATCTCAAACGAACACAAGTTTTCCATTTCAAGTTTGTAACCACTTTGATGGTACTGTGAAAGGAGAATGTCCTTGCAAACAGCGTACCCAGCTGCCAGGGAAAGGGGATGAGAATTCCAAGAAAGAAAGACTTGTTAATTTTTCACCAAATAATTCCACTATTATGACCAGATTTTTAATTACAAGCAACATTTTTCTTCCATTTTAATCAATGGAAGACAGCTTTTTGACACCTAAATAACAGCCGAGTTGAACACCCTATTTCTAGGTCCTCTTAAGACAGAAAATTTCCATCTGTGCTACTGATAATCACTTTTTTACAAGTGAGCCTATCAAACAGTCAGTTATGAGACAGCTTTGCTAAGATCCATTAGCATGAGTGAAACCTGATTAAAACCTTACATTAAGTACATTAAAGCACGGTAGCTCACCCCACCATCTTTCCCAGTTTTGAGAAAAACTTCTGTGAAAATATACTGGAGACAGTAGTAAAAAGGGAAGACAACAATTCTATTACTTTGATGTTCATAAAGCATTTTAGCTACCTACATATAAAAGAATAAAATATCTGTGACCTCTGTCTTCCTTCACTCTTTGCCAAGCAGATCCCTGAGAGATGCAAAGAGGAATCAGTCACATCCAAAAAGTGTCAGCTATCCTGAGATGTGTAAAGGACAGGTGATGTGGTTGAGCTTCTATTATTTCAGTCACAGAGTTAGTTAATTGCCTCCCTGCCTTCAAACAGGCCTTTCAGCATTTCAGTTTTCCAGGAAATTTGGAAGCCCGTAGCTGAAATGATCGGCTGGCCAGGAACAATTTTCACATTGCATTAATTTGTTCCAAATCCTCTGTAGTCAAAAACTGACAGCAGCAGTGCGCAGCCAGCCACGCAGGCTGCGAGAGCACTCTCCCTCCTCAAACAGTTCAGATGTTATCAACTCCCTGGACCTGTTATCCACACAGAGGTAGTTTTGGAGGAGACAGCTGGAGATGGGCAGCTCCAGTAGCTGCAGGGAAACCTCCCCAACATCCCATACTGCTGTTATAAAATAATTCTCAGCACAGCAATAAAAAATATGAATATTTATGCCAGCGACTCACTTCTCCACTACTCTAGGCCTCCTCTCTGACACAAACGAGGAGACCAAAGCAGCGTGGCAGGGTGAAGCCATTCCAGCCCTTCTTCCACCCTGCCTGCCTCAGCTGACTCCCCCATTATTATCAGTGCATGAGCTGCCATGCACATAACCTGCACTAAATATGGGGGCTGTGGTTCCCTAGGAAGGTATTTAGTAGGAAAAATATGGAAGACAAGGACCCAGGGTGTAGCACTTTGCCCCCTCCCTTCCAGTGTGGCCACTCCAAACACTCCAGAAGGGACAGACAGCTGAGTGAGCTGCCCCTGTGCTGTAACACATCTGGAAATGGGCCAAAGCACCCATGGAAGGGTAGGAGAAGTAAGAGATATAAAGCTTAGCATTTTTCTTAAAAGCTCTGCAGTGGGACTGCAGTGGGATCGCTGGATGTGACAGCTCAAAAAAAAAAAAAAAAAAAAGCCTTTGAGTGCCTCAGGAGGCAGAACCTCCCTTGCTGCCAGTGCCTGACAGCTCCAACTCTGCCCTCAAGCCAGAGTATCCATTTAACAGAACTCCCTGTTTACAGGAGGAAAGAAAATCATAATATCAGGAGTGCCCCAGGGGCTGACAGAGGATACCTGCCAAATACAAAAGCTCTGCTCTCAGCAGATTGATGGCTGGGGATATTCTTTCTATTTGTTTAGCATTCAACTTTCCCTCAATGCACACAACCACTTTTCTTGTCAGGTATGAGTACAGATACTGCATGATTCATTGCATGGGAGGGGAGAACGTAGCAAGGCTGTAAAAAAATTAGAAACAAAACCCCTACAGATTTGGATAAAAATGTACACAATCTTTTTCTGATGGTCCTGCTTGTTATGAGTCATTCACAGATGTGGAGATCCAGGAGAGACGCCAAGATTAAGTCAAAGACAAAGCTTTATACAGGAAACCAGTTTAAGTCTGTTGCAATGCAGGTTACACACTGAGCTGCAAGGCCTTTTCCAATAGTAAGGAGACACTGCCTGTATCTGGACCCATTACACTGAACAAGATTCTGGAATACATTTGACAGGGACAAAAAAACCCCAAAAACATTATTTGGAATTACAAAATCTCCTGCTTTTCTAAAATTTGACCAATTCCACACTCTCCAGCTTCCTTGATGCAGTCGGAATATCTGGAGAACAAAACAGAGTTTCCTTTTTCTATCCAAAACCCACTCTCTCTTCATTTCTGTCTCTATCAGAAGAAAAAACCCAATGGCCTCAGAGTTTTTAAAGGACACATATTGTAAACCCTTTCCTAGGCATCTATGCTCCTGCTTCTGCACATCCACACAGCTGGGAACACTTGCAAATCCACACATCCAGGCTGCTTGGCATCTCCTTTGCCCTTAACCTGAGAATTTCGAATGTCTGCCTTTTTCTATTTTGTATTCATCAGTTTCAAAATTCATTGATCACCTTTAGATACAAATTCTTCCCCACATAAAAATCCAATTCAGGCTTCTCAGTATATTTTAATTCCAGGGCATAAGGCATGTGACAATAGAGGAATTCTAGCAGAGGGCTGCTCAGTTTAGAACAGCCAATTTCCAGTTCAGGGTACAACTGAGAGTCACTGCTGTACACTAAATTTATAAAATGTTAGACTATTGACAATACTACTGAAGCAGTGACCACTTGACATCAGCTGTTGCCTTGAGTATTTGCAAAAAGTAAATTGGATCTTTTTTGTATATTTTAGCCCCCCTAAATGAAAAAACCCACAAGTCTAAATTTACATATAGAAAAATGTAAACCCACTTAAAGACTTCATGAGAAGGATAACTGAGCTATAAACCAGCTTTAAGTAGCAAAGGACAAAAAGCTTAAAAAGCCAAGAAGAAAAGCATAAGATAAACAGATTTAAGTAAGTACAGGCATAAGCACTGGGGCAAGGCACTGATGCATTCAGTTAATTAAAAAAAATGAAGACAGAGGTAAAAATCACACTTAAACACATAACTCCATTTGCAGGAATACACTGTATGCCAATTCATAGCTTTGAAGACAGGAAAAAAATTGTGCCAGTTTATTCTTAGATACCATCATAATCTAGATAACATTTGAAGAATGCAAGTTCATTTGCTTGACTCAAGAACCAAAACATTTGCTCAAGTAACATCACTGAGGAAGTCGCAAAGCAGATGTGTAAGAGAGTGGGATGGATCCCCCCCAGAGGGTGGAAGCAGAGGAAATAAACTCACCCATGCATCCAGTTTAGAGCTGTGCATCACCACAACAAAGTGTGCACCAACTTGTCACCCATTTTTCCATGTACTTGCTAGGCAGGAAATCCAAATTATGTATCAGCACAAAAATACAGTGATATAATTACTTTGCCAAACTCAAGTTTACTCACAATACCAAGATATTTCTGCTTTTAAGAAACTAAGGAAATGAAGTAATTGTTTAGGTAAGAAGATCAAAGCACAACAGAAGTCTAGACCCTTCTGGTAAAGGTGAACAAGTTTTATTTTCGCAGCTGGTTTTATATCCACATTTTCATCATCCACATGAATTTTTCTTATGAACAGTTCCCATGTTAAAAAACACAACTGCTATATACAGCTGCCAAAGCATTCAATTATTCCGTTTATGCGCACGCATGTAAATAAAAACATACACATTCACAGTGAATGAAGAATGCCAAGCTGTATAATTAGGATTTCTAGACACAGTTTACAGTAAGATAAAAGCACTGGTTTACATCACAGTGGTAAAATTTAGCCAGAAGCCTGGCATCCATACCAGCTCCAATCATGCCACATTAGGAGATGTGGACTGCGCAAGGTGTTAGGAACAATCTATTAGCTTTTAATTTAGAATTGTGGACTGTTTAGCAAAAAAAAAGGACAGCTAGCTTAAGACAAGCAAAAGCATTCTGATTTTAGGGTGTTAAAAATAAATTAAACCAATTGTGTTAGTTTTAATCTCCCAAGTTAAACTACTCCACCTGGGAAATCCTACCTCCTTCTTCACTGAGGCAGCACTACAGATATAAACAGCTCTGGACTGAGACTTAGCAGATGTACGTATCCAGAAAAACACTGCTCTAAGCTGGCACCAAGAGAAAGCCTCTTCTGCACAAAAAGATACAACTCCATGGGAAATTCTGCACTTCCACTGGTAGTATTTCTTTTTATTACCAATGAGTTTTTCAAAGTAAATCATCTTCTATGAAAAGTTTGCTGAACGGCAAATCCTTGCAAAATTCATGTAAACAATAATTACATTCTTTTACCATCTATTTCTCGTTAATTTTTCATCAATGACTACAGAAAACCTACAACAATTTTCTCTGCAGTGAAAGAGGAGCTGAACGACAGGAGGATAAATCATGTTGATACTGTATTTAGTTTGCTATACACTATTTCAGAAAAACTGAGTGTCCTTGCCAAACCAAGGGTAAGGTGGCATAGACAAGTGGAATTTCAAGTTACACAAGCAAGCAGCAAAGTCCCTGTTTCACTGAGAAGTGCTTTACACTCCAAAGAATGCATGATAGCTCAAGTATTGTGAAATTGAGCTCATGCTGTGTATGGCAGAGTCAAAGGAAAGAGACCACAAGTTAGCCACCTAAAAGTTAAACAAAAAAAACCCAACCAAAACCTTACCTGGCAGAACATACAGTGATATTTATTCAAATACCTCAATGCTATTGAGATTTGTCCTGCAAAGATCTCAAAGCTCTTTCTGAAACTGAACACAGACATGCTGGAAGCACACATCACTAAAGGCTACACATGGATGAGAAGTTTTAACTGCCCCTTGACCTTCAAGCACTGATCAAGGTTGTCAGCCCTCCTCAGATGGGGACTCCTCCTAAATTTGGGCTGATCTCAAGAAAACAAAATTAGTCAAGGATGCAAATTTCACAGTACGTAAATAAAAATAAATGAACATCTTATAGGAATAAAGATTATCACCAATTTTACAGCTCAGCCATCAAACCCTGTAAGCATTTTTGGGCCATGCTTTTATATACATTAACATGCTCAAGTTAATTTCCTTGGTTTCCAAACTACATCTTCTGGCTACACAGGAGATGCATAGAAACGCAAAGGTCCCCCCACCCCAAGTCTCTAAACAGACGAGTTTTTACAAAGCCAGCTGCATTAACCACTGGATTCCTTGTGATTTCCACCTCCTAGAGGTGAGGTCCTGCCACAGGGTAGCTGAAATGCTCCCAGGGGACTGCGAAGTCCTGGCAACACCTTTGAACTGCTACGCTTTCGAGGCGAGAGAAATCTTCATTTGCACTTTTCAGTAGTCAGGAAGCAGCCCTGCAGAGGGGTGAAGCCCCCAGTAGTCGCCTGGACTGCTCAAACCTATCCCAAACCTGCTGTGGGCATCAGACTAACTCTAAATAAACATCACTTAGGAGCGTGTGTACCGAGACTTGAAAGCCAGCCTTTGTGGGCTGCTGAACCTTTTATTCAAACCTTATGAAACCGAGCGAGGCGTTTGAGGACCAGGCAGGAAGTGGAGAGCTGAAGTTATGTTGCCTACACAAACAGGCCCAAAATATGTTACTCAAATCCTGAGATTCCTTTCTTTTCAAGCACAAGCAAATCACTGACTACACTGTACGATCTCAAAGACTCCCATCTGGCCCCCTGCTATCTAATTTGTATTTTTATGGACTCAAAGCTATTTCTACAACTGCTGTTTACAAGAAATATGTAAGTCAGGAAAACTCTACAAAGCTGCATTTACACAACCTTGTGATAAAGTGCAGGAAATGCTTAAGCTAAATTAATGACCACAAGTAAACAAGAAAGCATTGTTTGGTGGTTAGACAACTGGAATTCTGAGTTACACAACTCATTTATCTAGAAACCTTGACTATTTCTGAAATTAAATTCCCCTTTTTTATGTTCAAGACTCAGGAAAGTCCTGCTTAGAAGAGCTGATACAATACAAACCCCTTTAAGTTCATGCAAAATAAACTGGAAAGAAACTTGTAAACTTAAAGGATATAAAATGTCAAGTGCGGGGAAGTGAAAAATTAAAACAAAGAATGTGCAATTTCTGCCAAAATCTAGAAAAACAAACAATAACAAGTAAGGAACTAATATTTGGCCCACTTCTGCCTCCAGTTCCTGCATGGGGGCTTTAGCTCAAGAAATACCGTATTTTTGCAAACAGAAAGAGGCTTAAGTAGCAAGATGTTAGTGCAGATGATTTAATGCAATTTAATGCTGCTTTCAGGACTTTCTTACCATTTTTGCTCAGAGTTACTCAATTTGGATTTTTTCCATAAAAGTTTATGTCAATGTTTTTTTCTCTGTATTATGTCAAGTATCAACTCTTTTTCCAGTAACAAATACACAAACAATTCTTTATCATCAAACACAGAATGACATTACCACCTGTTCATAAAAACCACTATGGGCTGAGCATTGTGTAACATCTCTCAACATGTTGCACTTGCAAAATATCCCAGTTTTTATAAATATTGCCCATGTGTTTCATGCTTACATAAAACTTTTGCCAAAACACTCACTTTTCAAGTGACATGGAAATCTTAGTAATCTGGAAGGAATGTCAGTGAACCAAAGAGAAAAAATCAAGTCTACTTTCAAACCTTGCTATTTGCCCTGTTATCTGGCAATTGGTGTTCTCGGGAGCAATCCTAATTAACTGACATAATTAATGCTCACATCCAGATCTGTTGAGGCTGAGCTGACATAGGACACTTACCAATTTTAAGGTATCTTTTGTAATCAAGGAGCATAATGCCACTCTCAGGACTCAATAGCGAATAAAACCAAAATCACAGTCAGTTTTTGGACAAAAAAATCTTAACAAAGTGTCATCTGATAATTAGATAAAGATTAGATTGTTATGGTAGCATAAATTAGACTGGAAACCATAGGAAAGCAAGCTTTTACTAAACAGGTACAGATGAGGTTCTTTTAAAACAGGCCAAGAAATAACTGGCATAAAACATCACCTTAAGTATCAAGGAAGCCTGGCAAAAGGAAAAATATTATTCAAAAGTCTTTAAAATCAGCCCAGACAAGAGCCATACACAGGGAACACTAGCAAGAGGTTGCTCTTGAGAATAATTCTAGCTAGGAATGATAAAGACAGCCAATATAGGAAAAAGGGCTCTTTTATTTATTTATGGAGCCATGTTTGCTCCTGAGAAGTCCCTAACTGTGTGTGACTCCTATGATGTAAAACACAAGCAGGCACATACATAAGGTACTTCCAATTCAGTTACACTAACAGGGTATTTTTAATTTGCAGTAACCACATCTGCAGGCTGGTATGTGGGAAAACAAGAACGCTGCGCAAACGCGTGATTTCTCAACTCAAACAACAGTTTTGTTTCTAACAGCCAAGGGGGCTTTGAACTGCAAACCTTCCTAAGGAAATACAGTCCACTTGAGAGCAGGGGGAAATAGCTCAAAGTCAGCATTCCCAGACATAAATAAGCATGTACTGGGGTCAGCTTGCTGTGAAAGAAATGAGCTACCCATCAATAAAAAATGACTGTATGTGTTTGCAACAGCCATCAGTAGTTTCTTCAACCAAAAACGAACAATGTGTTTTATGTTCAACAGCATTAACAATAAACCAAGCCCTAAGCACCCAGTTTTGCTGAAGAGTAAAAATATAATGGCACTATTGCCACTTGGCAGCCAAGGGGATCTTAGCTTTGTATTTCAGTGAGAAACAATCACCACCACCACCCTGGAGCACAGATTGGTCAATACCCCTTATGTGCCCACATTTGGCTACTGTTTTCAGTAAACACCAGCTAGTAGTTCATTTTAAAAACAAAAATAAAACATGCAACAAAGCCTTGTTCTACTTCTAAGCAGATGCAGTTAAGAAATATTGAAAAAAATTGCTTTAGGTTTCCATTCTCTATCAAAATGTGTAATAGTGTAAATGTCAAAATGTGTAATATGAGTAGATGATGAACAATGAATAGCAGGAATAAAACCACCCCAATAAAAACCGCACAGTTCATGTAAGAGGTGAACAGGCTGTAGCTCAGCCTCACTTTCTCTCTGATGACCATTTCAAGCCATGTAATTTTTCAACACCAAATTGCAGTGCATACAGGAAAGTATCACCATCACAGAAAAACCTGTCATTTTCTAAGTCCTCCATTACTTCCTCTAAGCTTTATCAAACCCTCAGGAAAGAAGTCCTTCACATATTGGGTGAGATTTAGAGTTCTTAGAAGTTCCACAAGTTAACTTGCAAGTTAAAAAAAATATAAAAATAGATAGTAGTAAATATATAATATATAATAAAACCAGCATAACACCTAATGCTTCTTCCTCTTTTAATTTAACAAAAAACTCCCTCCACAGAACAACCTCTTGAACTGTGTTGTTCTCAATATATTGAGCCTCTGACCTTCATTTCAGCTTTTTTAATCACATAGAGCAACTCAGGATGGAAAAAGCCAGGTCAGTATCCCCACAGGTTTGCAAGAACTATGCAAAGCCTGGAATAACGCTGAATAAGCCATAAAGCCGTCCAGGAGAAAAATAAAAACAAAACAAAGCAGCAGTGTACCACTGGCTGAAAACTGAAAATTTAAGGTTACATATTTCACTTAAAATTGCCAACCCAACAATTATTTTCCTGAGAAAGGAAGGAGAGGATAGATCATGGAGCCCTTGAATATGAAAATGCCTGCTACTGAAGAATAAAAAAGTTAAAAAAGCCACGACAGCCTTTGCTCTTCACCATCCAGAAAGCTCTGCTTTGAGGAAAAAAAAAAAATTGTCCACAAAAGATTCCTAACATTCTTCTTCCATTACAATTCTATAGATTTCAAGATGTTCTGCAACGTGAACCAAAGCTTTGTGCAGCGCAAAGCAGTCAACAACAACAAAAAAATATATTCTTCCTGCAGTTAAAATGGATTAGCTTTAAAACCAAGCAGAAAGGGAAAAAATTGAGGACTTGCTGCTCTAGTTCCTCTGCTGAATGTTTGGAAAGTTCATGTTTCAGGAGTCTTTAAGCAGAGTAAACAGCAGGAGACTGCACTGGAAGAGGAAGAAGGTTAAACACTAAGTTACACTGGTAGAGTCAGGGATCTTAAATCACAAATGCATTGAGAAAGGGTAAGAACAAGTCCCCATACAGGGAACTGAAGCCGTGCTCAGCCCCACTGTCACACAGCACATGCAAACACCACCAGGGAAAATGGGCATTTCCAGTTCAGAAAAACCCTCCCTACAGTGGAAGCGTCCACTCAGAATAAACTACGTTGTGCCTCCTACAGAAAAATGGCAAACACAGCCCTACCCACACATGATAAGTATTAAGCAAAGCCTCCTACTATTGACTTTATTTAACTGGGTCTTCCTAGAGTTGCAATTAATCCCTAGGAATTTTCCAAGTTCCTAAGTTTGCAGAGACTGCGGGTGATTTTTATACCAAGTCTGGTTTTGCAGTTGAAAGAAGTTGATATACTCGGAAAAATGCAAGCCCAAGATTCGGAACACCATCTCCTGATACTGAAATCCAAATAGTCTAAAAAACCATAAAATTATAAACGTACACCTTATTTACTCTAAAGACAATATATACCATCAATAGCACTTAATCTTGAGCTCAAAAATAATACAGAAGTGTAACTATCAAGTGCACATAGTTTATTGCTTATATGCAATAGCACAAGCATGACCCATCAGATGTGGCTCCAATCTTCACAATTCACGCTGTTCTTGAGATAAACATGACAGTGTTGTGCTTTCTACTGTGCCAAAAATGACTTTATCACTTAATTTATGCTTCTTCCTTCATGCTGGTTTTTTTTCTACCAGTGCTATTTCAACTATTTGAGCTGTCCCTTTAAAACAGAGTTTGGCTATTGTTTGCTTTTTTTGGCACATTACTGAAAACAATGAGGCAGTGCATACAATTAGGACTAATTAATTTGTATGGAGACCAGTAGATTCTTCTGTAAGGACAAGCATGTAAGTTTATAAATTACTCTTGCGGAGTAAAGGTCATTGTAACAGGCAGAAGTTACAAAGAAGCTCACTAGACTCTGAAAGTCTCTGCCTATCTCAACTGTGTATAATTTAAAAAAAATCCCAAACCATAAAGAATTAACAGAAGTGAAAGTCTGGATGGTGTACTCCATTTCTGGAGTTCATAAGCCATTATAATTAAGACTGCCAAAAAAACCCAACATTTCCTGTTTGCATTTTTTTCTTCTGTTTTGATTTTGGTTGAACTTGGGTATTCTGTTACAGCTCAGCTGGATTTCACCATAAAATACTTTTCAACTCTTTAAGCTGCTACCCTGAAATGATGAGATTGCTTGGCTACCACAAACCCACAACCTTGGCAAAACCAATTTGCAGAAATTTGTACAAATCTTTTCTGTAACTCGATGAAAAATAATCACCAAATTTAAGGTGTCAGAAGAAAAACTTTTTTTTAGAAAAGAAAAACAAATTTGGTTCCATTGCCTAAACTGGCACAGTGAAATGTTAACCAGCTCTCACTGTGCCTACATGAGCCCACCTGACCACAGATCAGAGAGGTTTCTCCTGAAATTATTTTTCCATCGCTGAAGAAACAGCACCAGGGAGCTGAGCTAGCTCAAGCACCTGTCCCCAAGGTGTTCAGTGCCCTTCAATCTCTATATTGCAGTAATTAACCAGTTCCTGCCAGAAGCCTCCCAAACCAGTGCGTACTTGAGCAAAAGGAGCTGACCTGGGATCCACCTGCAGCAGTAACCACCACTTAAAGAAGAACCAACAAGTGTCATTAGAGCACATTAAAAAAATTGAATTCAAAATTGTTTAACTTACCAGAAAAGGTGTTTTCCTCCTAAACAGCATCTTCACCTCTACTTCTGTCCTCAAAAATGTTCAGATATTATCCCTCTAAATTTAATAAGGTTTAACTCATGGACTACCTCAAAATAGAAATTGACTGTATTTCTGAACTAAAAGAAATATTCTGCCCAAAAGCAGAATGTTTGAGAAGACCACATCACTTGGGAATCACAAGAGACCACAAAGATAATTATATTTTATAATTAGAACAGAGAACCATGTTTTCACTTGTGCTGATGTTAAACTCTTTTGCAGGATATAAAATTACTTAGACATTGTTAAGAGCACATTCCTACTCCTTTGATTATTAAAACAATGGAAGAAGGGTTAAATTATAACAAAATGCTAAATACTAAGGACTTTCAAGTGTTTCAGAATGAGAAGCTTCATCTAGAAGTTTACCATTACCTTCACACCACCAGGTAAAATTGATCTACTTTACAAATACATGTATTCTCCCAATTATTTTTTAATCATTTGCAAGACATTAAGATGATGAGTAGAACTGCACAACACCAATCCCTTACAAAGTGACTACTCAGCTGCATGCAAAACTACACTCCTGAAGTCTCTACTGTCATCCAGAAGATTGCAAAAATTATTTTATGGCTGTGGCTCTTCTCTTTAGAGTAGAACAATGCAAATCCATCCTCACACCTGACCAGCAGCTCCACACCACGGTCCTCCAGTCCACATCTTTAACATGGAAGTCAACATGCACTGAAGCATCTGACTTTGCTTTATTACAGCAAACAAAATGCACCCAAATATCAAATATCCCAACCATCTTGCCACTGCCTCCATTCCAGTGAGGCAGGCCTGATGAACCGGAGTAGCTGTTTTGGGACACATCACACGGAAAGAACCCAAGCCAAGGTTGGTACATAGCAAAGCATCTACACCAAAGCCTACACTCAAATGTAACGTTCACCAATGATCTTCTCTATCTGAAAGGGCAGCTTAGGAGAGGATGGAACACAGCTGAGTGTTCATCCAGCTCCTGCAGGTTCCCAGCTCTCCCCGCCTGCCCTTGGCCTGCTCTCACTCACATGAAGCAGAGCAGCCCCAAGTCTGGGTACCAGCTGCAGAAATGCCGAACGTGCTCCAAGTGATCTCGATCCATCACGCTGCTGGGAGGGGGCAGAACAGAGCTGGTGAGTGGTTTCTCCTCCTCTGCCCCCATAAAACAGTACCAACAGAAAGAGAGCGGAAGAGAGGCTGAACAGAAGCACTGAGCAGCTCCTCTCCCGACAGCGTGCCTGGCTGCTGTGCGACGTATGGGCAGATCCTTCCTGTGCACATCCAAAGCTACTGGACTTTAATACTCCTCTTAGTCACGTCTCCGTTTGCCTCTTGGGTCCTGAGATTTCCCACTTTGCAAACATTTCCTATCCGTCTGAAAAACTTGGCTTTGACACCCTCCACTAACCCTCTGGTCTGGCTAACCTGCACGGGCAGTTGTGTAAATCTTTCCTTTAACTCAGCCACTCGCTGCTCCCACGCCTCGCTCAGCCCTGCAGTGGCCAGGCCCGGGCCACTGCTCCACTTGGAGGATGAACATTCCTTTAACTCACGCAATGCAGAAAGCAGGAGCAGGGAAGAGAGACACCAAAAGCAGCCGCGGGCAGCACAGAGCTGTAGCACGAAGCTGACAGCACTTAATTCTTTAGCACGTTATTAAAACCAGTCTCAAACTCTCTGCTGGCTATTCAAGCCTGGAGGGAAGGCAGTGCCAACAGAAGCTCTGCAGTGATACAGGAGAGACACCCGATGAAAAGATTCCTGCACATATGCAATTGACATCCTCTGAGGAGAAAAGTGAATTAACATTTTATGTTTTAATTGGTTTTTATTATATTCTCAAGTCAAAACGCCACTAACCCTCAGCTCTCTAGGTAAACATAGAAAACATTACTTCCAACTGCATAAAAACCAATTTAAAAAAACTTCAGTCAGATACAATTTATCTGTTGTCTGAGTTTGCATCTTTCAGGTGGTAAATACCTAAAACTATACTTAAAATCCAGTAGAATAATCTTCTAGCACTCACTTCCCTCAAACATTTACAATAACACAGAATATAAAGTTTTGTAAATGTTTAAAGCCTTACAATAAGCCAATCCTACTCTTTTTTTTTTCCACAGCTTAAACGATTCCTCATGTCTCAAACACTGGAATAACTTTTTTATTTCTGCCAAGTCTCTGAACAATCTAAAGATGTCACTGAAGACCACTTAAAGTAAAAAACCTGAGTGCTGCTAAGCAACCCAGAAAACATCATTACATGTTCAATTGTTTAGTGCATTGAAAAATTTCACACATATTGAGAATCCATGTATTCTGTACTCTAATGATGGTAATGTCTTCCACACAGAGGAAGAAAAGAAAATTCTGCAGAATATGTTCGTATTTCAGAAAGGAATGGCTTATAAAGAACTAAAGATTTGATTGAATTTATTCACTGTTTCTGCACATGGAACAGATTAGAAACAGATTCTCTCTTATCCACTATTTTATACACACTCTGGAAGCGGATTTACTAAGGAAAAACAGCACTTGTGTTTGTTTAACTAAAAAACTGAAGACATACCAGGATTCTTTTCCACTATATAAAACGGTATTTTTAAAATGTATTCCACATCCAGACTCTTTAAATCAATGCTATTTTAACTGCTTCAGCTGCGTATAAACAAAGGCCATCTAATGTAATTCAATATTTCACCACTCTGTAGCACCTCTCACCCATGGATGTGCTTACATATCTGGAAAAAGGGAGACCAAGCCTCATATTCCTTCGATGAAACAAAGGATTTCCATATCACAGCAAGGGTGACATGCAAATGAACCCTTCATTTCAATTACACATAAATACATATGTGTATTTTTCCATTTAAATCTAAGTATTACACACACAGAGATATGGTTTTAAACACAGTTGATTTTAACCACTTTCTGTTCAGCACATGGCTTATCTTTCACTCGTCATGGCTCTGTACCACAGCGTCATGTTCTTCACAAGAACTCTCTTACAACAAAGCTCCTGGTTTAATTATCCTGCGTCCCAGTTTATACACCCTCAAGGAACACAAATCTCACCGTAAAGGTCACGGGGAATATCTGCAGAAGACAGCAATCCAACTAAACATAAGAACGTGTCACTGCATCACTTATAATTGACTTAATATTTATTTTGGAATTATGGATTTCATTTTTTCCATCTCTCAAGATGCTTGGTCTTAAGTTACCAGTCTCATATATTCAACTACCATAAATTTATTGCAGGCACAGCCTGAACAGAACAGAGCCAATCAAAATAGACAAAATCAAAGCCCTCCATTCACACCAAGTGATTGGGAATAAGGTAAGAGGCACACTTAAAGGTTAAACCACTAATTCAGAGCGGTAACACAGATTTCCCAAACCAAAGTTTGCTTAAAACATAAAAAAAAATATCATCACCTGTATGTAGAATGAAAAAATGTTTTATAAACAAAAAAGGAAGAGGTGAAAATCTATTTAAGATTTTGGAATACATGGTAACATCACCATGGAACCTCAGACTATCAAAACAATCAAGAAATTTAAAGCTTTACATAGCAAGGTAGAACAAGAGACAACAGCAGAAGCTGATGCCCAGGAAGTTGCACCTGGACACGAGGAAAAACTTCTGATGCCTTGATATGGCTACCTGAAAACAGAGGCTAGACGACATTAAGAGAATAAAAACAGGTATTTATTGAAGGCCTTCAAAGGTATACCTTGGGCAGTCAAGAGGCTACACCCAAGACGGACCCTGGCTCACGGGGTTTGTCACACTTTTATAAGTTTGGCCCATTTGCATATCAGGGTTAATTCTCCAATTACAATTTCAGGCAATGACGTAATTACCCAAAGTTTGCCCCCCATTTAGAGGCTTTTACATATTTCGGGGCCTGGGACAACAAGGTGTCCTTGAAGTGCAAACCTACGAGAGGATTTGTTATGTCCAACCAGAATGAGAGAACAGTAGCTAACAGGCTGTATGAAGTTTCAGAGTTACATACTAAGCAGCACAGGATCTGAAAAATATAAAAGTTAAAACCTAAGGCATCGCTTCCTTACTGTGCAGTGACCGAGCACTGGGACAGACTGCCCAGAGAGGGTGTGGAATATCCCTCACTCGAGATATTCCAGACCCAGCTGGACTCAGTCCTGTGCCACGTGCTCCGGGATGAACAGGGAGGTAGGAATAGATGACCCCATGGTCTTTTCCTGACCCACTGTGTGACTGTGTGAGGTAAGAACAGCACAGAAACATATACGCGCTCCAGAAGACGAAAGCAGCACTTCAAAACAACAGGATAAGCCACTAGTGTTACTAATTTCTCCCTCCAATTATCTTTTAACATTGCTTCTTTCAGACCAGATTTACTTGGCTTCATACCAGTTTTCAGATAGCTTGTACTAGAGACCATTTAGCTCAACTCGATTATAAAAATGTTGCAAGTTCTCTGCACAAGGAACTCTAGCATAATTCCTTTCCAAGAACCAAGTTTAAACAGATGAAGCCCATGATCTGAGCTGTTCCACAAGCAGCAGAATGGTATTTTGGGTTTGCTCTGCTTGTCATCTCATCACTAGTATGGACAATTGTTCAAGCTTTTATACATACTTTGTGCCAAGTAAGTGAGAAAACACATAGCTCAATCTTTTTAAGTACATAATTTGAATATGCAGATATATTTTACTTGAATGATCTCAAATGAGTTTTCTTTTTTTCTTTCCTTGGCACTTTTATTTATAATTTTTTACTTTTGAAACTCTGTAATATTTTAGCAGCTAGAGCAAAACCCCATGGCATTATAACTCCTACAAATTGAAGTTATTTTTTGCAAGTTAAAAAGCTGTAGAGAAGGACTGATGAAAGACCTAAAAAAAACCTATGAATCCATAGCTTCTTAATATGTTGGGCAGGCCCACAGGAATACAAACAAACCAACCAGAAAAGCTTTTCTATGAGATGGGGGGAAAAAAAGTACCTATAACAGCCCCAGTATAATAAACATTCCTCAGCATCTACATACTTCAAGCCTGACAATAACAACATAAGCACAATGACTGCTGCTTATTTTTCCTCAAAAACCATTCTTACAGACCTGATTCATATCACATAGTTTTAGGGGAAAATGGAATCAAGATTTTGCAAAGCCTCCGAGTCCTGGCCTGCAGAGAAGTTCAGTAAATGGAAAATGGATGGCTCATGCCTCACTTGTATCTACACACGTTCCCAACAGGCAAAAAGCCAAAAGAGGAATGGGAACTCACCATTTGCCCATAATAATATTTGAGAAAAAGCTTCTCCATACAAGTTTATCTAGTTTTATACATAAGGAGTATTTTTCTCGAGTTTTATTGCAACCTTCACACACCAGGCAAGCCCTGGAATTGCATCAGAATGGGGAACGCAGATGCCTTGTGGCTGGCACCAGCCACACTGACCAGCCTCCCACCTCTGGGAAAAGGCTCAGCAGTCAAATCAGATGGGACAAAGAAAAGCAATTTTTTCGAAGTCTCAAAGCAGCAAACCATAGAATATTCCTTCCAGTCCAGTAAAATTTCTACTAGGCTGCATCTGAGCCCTTCTAGAAAAGGTAACAGCTAAAGCATTTAACTGCATACAAAAGCATTGCTTATCAAGGGCTAACTTCGTCTTCAAAACATCTTCAGACAGCAGATTGCGTGGGTGTCCTGGAAAGCACCTCCTCAAGTGACCAGTGTGCCCCAGAAGTTCACAGCCCCTAAAGGGATGGTCCAAAATCTGATTTTAAAAGTTCTAGGACATGTCGACCTGGGCAATTAAAAAAAAAAAACAAAAAAAGCTAAGTAATAAAAAAGGAGTTTTACTCCACAGCACTTATAAACTGTTGATCTCAAGATGCCAAATGCAAGACACAGCTGCTGGCAGCTGGCCATTAGGGACGTAGTCAGAATGACTGGAAATCTCATGCCTTTTAAATGTATCATCTATTATTGTCCTTCTCACCATAAGTGACACATTTATAAAGACACCTTAAAAACCTTTCACCCTCGAAGGAAAAGAAACCAAAAGAACAAGTTACCTCCTGTTTGTTCTCCCTCCCGTGCGCAAGGAAGACACTTCCAGGAAGGATGAATTGAGCAACGCGTACTTCTGTGGTTTACACAATGGCATCCAAGCAATAGAGATAACAGGACTGCGCTCCAATCCCAGCTGCACTCCCAAGTCCTGTTTTCACAGCTTGCTCACATACCATCAGCAGGAACACAAAGTTTAGTAGGATGTAGTGTAATCCAGAGCACAGAGTCCCTGAACTACACCACTGGAACCAGCAAGGCCACTCCAGCCCACGGCCAGCTCCCACTGCTCAGCCACTGCACATCCGGTTAGTTTATCCCATCCCTGGGAGCAAACTCTGATAAAGCCTCAGCAAAATCTCTGGCAGGTGAGAAGCACACAGAGCTAACCACAGCTACACCCTTGCATGATGATCATTTCAAAAGCTGTCTGAAGGCAGAAAAGCAGCAGCACTCAAGTGCTGCCCCAGCACATCTGTGTCCCAGCTCAGCCAGCCAGGCTGCAGGGACCCTCCAGTTGTGCTCCCGTGGGCCAGAGCACCCCAAAACCACAATCTGCAGCCAAACACAGCACCCAGCATCCCTCATGGGCATGAGAACCAAGACCCGCCCTGGCAGCTGCCTGTCCCAGCCATCACCTTCCCTTCTTGGGGGCCAGCACAACCAACTCCCACCAGGACTGTTAAAGCTGGGATGCACAGACCGTTTTCCCCAGCAGATGTTTCTCAATGCCCTGAGGAAGGCAAATTGACCCCTAACTCAATCACAATTTTATCAACCCTGGAGTACACTTCAGGCTGCAAACTGCTATTTTTAATACTGGTATCTGAACAAGGATTTACTTAAAAATGTATTTTTAGTCATCTTCAATACCTAACATTAATAAACACTGTACTTTAATATTACAGTCCAATCTCAGATTTAGTATTTTAACTCAACAACTGAAATTGTAGTTAAGAATCCTTTGATTCCTTTGCTGTCCAAAAGAGACAGCAGTGACCTCACCTCAGCACTGAACACTGCAAAACCTGACAAGTCTCCAGATTGAATGGATTACTTCCTCTTCAGAAAAAGAGGAGAAGTTATAAAATGACATTTTTCTGCTTGCCCTGTCATTAGGCACCACTGAGAAGACTCTGGCTCCATCTGCTTATATCCTCTGACACACACAATTCATATGCTCTTCCCTATGCCTTCTCAAGATTAAAGATAAACAATCCCAGATGTCTCAGCCTCTCCTCCTGTGTCAGTTGCTCCAGTCCCTCAGCAGCACTGTGGCCCTTAGCTGGATTTGTTCCAGAACGCCCATGTCTCTCTGCCACTGGGGAAACCAGGGCTGCACTCCTGATGTGTGACCCAGCACTCCTGATGTGTCTCACCAGGGCTGCACAGCGTGTCAGGCCCCAACCTGTGACACTTTTTTTCTTCCTTGGTGCAGCACTTCACGTTCCCTTTTGCAGAACTTCGTGAAATTCCTTTGGGCCATTTCTCCAGCTTGTCAGGGTCTCTCTGCATGGCTGCCCTCCATCTTCACATCCATGATTAGTTTTTCCTTGCAAGCAAGGCAAACGCCCAGCAAACCAGTTCCTGCTGTGACCTCCTTGATCTGGAAGCTGTCACAAAAGCCTTCCAGAAACCTCCTCCATGGCTTGTGTCCTGCCAGGCTCTTGCCCCAGCAGAGAACAGAGGGGTTACATTCCTCTGTGGGGATCAAGGCTTGTTAACAGGAGCCTCTCTCCAGTTGTCTGAAGGCCTCATCTGCTGCTTCTTCCCAATCAGATGGTCTGCAGCAGCCACCTGTAAAACCACCCAGCACTCCTGACCCTGCACTCTCAAATGGCTGGTGATGTGCTCCAAGGCAGAGCTCCCTGCAATCCTGCCACTCCCCAACATCCTCCTCAGCATCCCACTCCGCACATCCTGAAGACCCTGTCATTGAAGGACTCCAGTCCCAAGAGCTAGCCCATCACACCTCTCCAGCCTCAGGGAGATCACAACCCTGCAGTTCCACCTGTCTGCTATTCACACATTACCATGGGGTGCTTCGGGGATGTACCCACACAAGTGGGTTTCCCAGTAAAGGTTTTCCAGTAACAGTCCTGCAGGCACGTGCCTACGGTGTGCCTTCCCAATTGCTACAGCCTGGTGTCTATTACAGCAGAGCTGCACAGCAGGATAACATGGGACAGACCAGTGCTGCTACATGCCCATCAGCCTCTCCATGAAATCTAGCTTGCAGCAGAAAAATTAAATGAAGTTATGCTACCAGGCAAGTGACCTATTCAGACACTTAGTGTTCACTTTTATGTGTTTGTTTTCAACCCCCTATCCATCACACCCATCTTTTCCTGCAGAGACAGCAAGAGTCTTTCCACCCAGTATCCAAAAACTGCTTTCACACATGAGAGAACTTGTTGATTACTAAGATTCCTTAGACTGTACTATCAAGTGAGATAAAGATAACACTCTCACTCAGGAACGTTCCTTCAAAACATCAATAAAACCTTAACATGAAACTATTTCTTTTTAAATCACGTATTCCTATTCCAGTAAAGAGGATATCACTGCAGACATCTTTACATCAATCAGCAATAAAAGTCACTGAAACATGAAGAGTTCCTTTGCCTCATGCAATACACTCATATTGGTCTGAGCCAGAGACAAGAAACACAACCAAATACTGAACAAAAGCTGAGGCTATGTTCAAGGAATGGTTTGAAATGCCTAAGTTAAAATTATTTTAGAAACTACCACTGATTAATAGGTAGCATCTTAAAGAAGAAATCCTTAAATCAAGTACTCATTTCTTCAGATAGCTTATTAGGTGTGCATATTTTCTGTAGCTGAACTCCAACTTGTGTAGTCATACTAGTTTTTAAGCTCAAAGTTCATGGAAAGTCACCACAGAGTCTTCACGGTAAAGGTCACCACTGTAAAAATGTTTTTTAAAAAAGCTATTAGTTCTTCAACACAGAGGTTTGAAATTAAAGAAAACTAGCATGTTTCATTGTTTGAGAGGCATAAAGCCAAGAGCCTGAAATGAGTACTCAAAATAGGACATATTTTCCAATGGAGGTAAAGATTACAATATAACCAACAGGAATGTGCAAGCCAGCAATACTTAACTCGGCAGCTCATGCCAAACCATGATAGTCCGTTGTACTACTTGAACACTGAAACTTGAGAAAGTGGTATTATTACAATTGTTAATAATGGAATGCAAGAACTACAAGTCACACAAATTCATTTCATGTATTTATTTTTTGTAGAAATAGACTATTCAGCACTTTTGGGATTTGAAAACCTGACAAAACTTGGATTCTTTTTTCCTGCTACATATAAGTTAAAAACCAAATGTAAATGCTATTAGGAAGGTTCCAATTTCCCCACAACTATGCCCTTGTATAGGTTATGCTGACACATTACAAGGAAGAAAATATAATAAAAACCACCAACAGAAATCTCACAATGTAGTAGAAAAACCCCACATTTTCTTCCTCTAGGAAAAGCAACTGTGGTTAGGACCCACAAAAATAAAGAGGAAGATATTTCAGTATGAATCTGGTCAGAGACAAAACATAGTTCACAACCCTCGGAGCTCCAACAGGGACACGAGAACTGTAAACAGGAGTATAAATCAACAGCACACTGAGTATTTTTAACTTCAGTTGCAAGCAAGGTACACTAGTTACTTGAAGGACCATAGTACATTTAGATTTTATTGTACAGATACCTGCCACCATCACAAACACCCAAAAAAACCCAGGGGAATATCAGTAATTCCTGCTTAGCCATTTAAACATAAAAACCCCTAATAAATGTAACATGGAGCTTGCCGTCCCTGCACAGAAACCATCACAGTCCATTATGATTGCCTGTTAAGCAGCCAACTTGCTCAAAATTCGTAACTTTAGAGTCCAGCCTCTAATAAAGCCATTGTTTGTAGCACTCAGCAGA
The DNA here is from genome assembly GCA_013397865.1 of Struthidea cinerea. Lineage (NCBI taxonomy): Eukaryota > Metazoa > Chordata > Aves > Passeriformes > Corcoracidae > Struthidea > Struthidea cinerea. Next base: position 1,087,198 of record VZTI01000933.1, on the reverse strand, counting down.
GGCCTGGGTTTCTTAGAATATCTGTCTTCTTCAGCACATTCAAATAAAAGTGCTGAAGTTTCTTCCCCCCACTCCTCTTCCCCCAAGATCTGCCTGCCACACTTATCGATTTATCATTCTCTTGTCGATGCAACAAACTGGTGGAGAAGGCTGTGAAAAGCACTGGAGTAAACTTTCCAACAGTTATGCATTAAGCAGGGAAAATAGACTTGTTTAAACACAACAAGTTTCACCTGATGGATCAGCAAACAAAGCTGGTTATCATCCAGGCATCAGAAAGTGGCATTGCATAAGTACAATCAAGATCAGACAACGGTCTCAGGGGTGACCTTTAGGCAAAGGAATTAACAATCGATTCACAGTAAGTTTCGCCTGGATGAAACTGTGCAAAAAAGTTATCTAAGTATTCATGTCACCCCCCCCTAAGAAAAATAGAGCTTGTTTTGGCAGAAAATTACTAGCTGATCATTCTTCTAACTCCCCATGACAGGCAAAGGGCACCAAAACAGAGGGAATAGGATGGAGGAGAGCTCACCCAGCGCTGCAATGGCAGGACAGAGCTATGCAAAGGCATCTCAACGAGCTGCTTGCACTGACTGCTCATAGTGAGTTTGTTACAGCACTTGTATCCTTACTGCCTGGAAAGCAATCAGTGATCCTCTATTATTTTTAGAAATTGAGTCTACATTACATAAATTCAGATTGACGTGATTCCTGTTATTCTGGCCTACTCCAGCTAACCAGTATAGTCAGTACTAAACCCACTGCTATTTTCCAAGGTGCCCACCTGGTAGCAACACAACCTGCTCGGTAAGATGGGCTTGAGAGCAAACTGGGCGCTTGTGCTGTTGAGTGCTCTTCAGAGTTCTGTGGGCATGCAGGTCTGTGCTTTTCTTCAGGTGTTTGTTTATCAGTAAATAGTCACGCAAATGTTGAATTACCTCATAAGGGAAAAAAATCCCAACAAAACCAATAAAAACACAGAACATAAAACCACCACCCATAAAGTTTTAGATCCCTAATTAAAATTACCCTGAAGAGTCCTCAAAATGAAAGACGATGCATAAAAAGAATCCAAAACAAAACAAAGAAGAACAGAATTTTAGCAAGCACAGTTTTGTTTTTTAATGAAAGAGCCACATATAATACAGGCCCACACACCATTGCTAGGTTTAGACTCTTATTAAAATCAGCATGGATTTGTTTTTTTACCAAACTACTATCGTGTGATAGTGCATTATGAAGTCACAAAATATTTAACCACATGTGCTTAAACCACACACATCACATATGTCTGTTAAAGAATGTGACAAAGAAAAAGGATTATTTGAAATACAAGATTGGCATAACATTCTGTAACCAAAAATGAGACACACCACACAAGCAAAAAAAGGTGTTGCTTTCTTTGGTTTGGGTTTTTTTAGTATTCATGGCCAACCCATCTAAGCCTACTGATTGCTGCAACATTAGCTGATAAATTATACTTTTTGGACAGCTTTCCTAAGTTTGCTGTTCTGCATTTTTACAATAATACTCAGCTGCTATGGTAACAGGCACTCAAACATGCACTAAGTAAATCATCCCACAATATGAAGTCACCTGAGCATTTACCAGAATTTGTGCAGAGCAGCTGTAATTAATTGGGCTACTAGGAAATACCATCTTCTATCACTGCTGAGAAGAACAGCTGAACTGTTTTACTCAGATTAGCCTCCTAGAAAAAAAAAATTATCCTAGAAATATCTCTCCAATAAACTCTGATGAAGACACGCAGCTTAAGAGAGCTTACACCCCACTGTAGAGACTAAGATTTGTTTATGGGACATGATTCCAGTCACATATGTGCAAGTAATAAAATAGTCGTACAAGGAAGATGGACACAAGGAAAAAAATGTATTTTCAAGGGTTTTACCACAGCTTTTGCAATTTCAGATATTCCAAACAGAATCATTCAGAAAATAGCAATTATTTTTAAAGGGAGGGGGGGAGGGAAAAAGGTAGCAGAAGCACTCTCAAATCTATCAAGATTTTCTGACACCTCAATTCAGATTTGATTTCTGCTTCAGATACAACTGGTTGCAAACTACTGGCACCTCTTTTTTGAAAGAGGAGTTCTTGCTACAGCACTTACTGTAGTTACTGTGTATCTCACAGGAAGGTGCCCCAGTCCCCTCCTGAGCTGCAGTCTGCTATTCCCAGGTGAGCCTCACTGGGATAAACCCCAGCCCTCAGGAAACTGCCTACAAACCATCAACTGTGGGAAAGATGAAAATAACCACAGCAGCAACACACATATAAAATTCAGCAAAGCAAAAAGTAACAGAAGCACCGAGCTGAACATGGAGTTTCCACATATTCTTTCTCCCAGATAGTTTTTCTTACATTTCACGATTAGCACAGTAAACAACAGATGTTGATGAGCAAAAAAAAGCCACCAAGGCACCCCCGAGCAAGAATGAGAACATTTCCTGATAAGTTTCTTCAACAGATGCTCTTTCAAACTTGGCTTTAAAGACAACTGAACTAAAGATGATGCGTTCTCACTCTTCCAAATTATAGGAAAGGTGTGGTGATCACTAGAAGATATTATAAGTTCTTTAATAATTTAAAAAGTAACTTTCACAAATGTAAACGAGCTCTCTAATAGCTGGTAAAAGCAAGAGGAGCCTTTAAGCATCTCATATGAACAAAAAGCTGTACTTATACCAACCTGAATTTGAAAAAAAAGGTGTAAAACATTGGCTAACTTTCAGAAATAAGAAATCTGCTCATGACCACTTGGATTACAGAGATATTTCTCTTCCATGATGCAATTTCTGCATATTTTAAGAACTTCCAGTGAAGGATCTGGTATTAGAAACCATAGGGAACACAACCCTACAAATTATCTAACAGAAGTTTGTTTCTGGAGATGGTTCACACTACTTCCTTTCCATTGTCCCCTTCCCACTAGGGCAAGTCAAAGTTTCCACTCCCAAAAGATGGACACAAAAGGTGGGGAGGGTGGGAGAAGTTAAAAAAGAAAATCAAGTTTGGCTTGTAATCAGCAGCACAACTGACTCTGAATTTCTGAGTTACAGATCTGGCGTCACGATGCTTTCCCTGACAGAGCTACTACTTGGTGCTTGAGATTCTTGTAAGTCAAGAGATGAGACAAATAGTTGTAAAGTACAGAGAGGAAACTGAGAGGACATTGACAGAAAGCAACAATGTTTAACAAACAGTTCCGTTTTCTGAGAGAAAAAAGCTACTATGTTTACTTCTTGTTTCCTAAGGAGTTTATAATTTACAATAAGCCAGACAGTTCAGATTTTCACATAAAACCACTTATTACCAAATCCAATAAACTTTCGGTCACAACATGGATAAGTATCTGATGCAAAACATCCTCAAGCCATCACCTGAAGCACGTGTATTCTAGACAGGGCACACAGCGACCTCATCAAAAAGCAGGCAGTATTCTGCTTGCATTTACTCACTGCGCTCTATCACTCATATACTTTTTGCTACATTATTCTTTTTATAAAGATAAGAAAATTTGAAAAAGGAGCAAAGAAAATCTTACATTTTGACACTGTTTTCTGCTGGGTCACACAACCTATACAGTATTTGGTTTCTGCTTGCAAGCTTTGTTTACTTCTTCATGCTTACTACCTCGGGCAGTAGAAGAAAGGACTGTGCGAGGGATGAGATAATGGAAATTTATTTGGCTATCAGAGGGACAAGTTAAGGCAACCTTCATCTTCTTACTGAACTCTAACTTTTGACCCTTCTCTACCACTTCTTACACAGAAATACCCATGTGGTTTTGGTTTTCAGACACTTTTGATGAGCATATCTTTATAAACGGTTGTTGCTGCTCTGTTTCTCCAAATTCCTTTCTCTTTACTACATTACATAATGAGATTTTTCTACTAGCACTGAAGTATTAACTGATTAAAGATTAACTCACCCCCAGGAGAGAGCATCTCAATTAAAAAAATTCCAATCATTGTAGTCACCGAGTCAAACCGCAGCTCTTCAGTGACCAACCCAACTCACCAGCTCCTGCTCCCCTGCTTGCTGCCACAGCCTGCCATCCACCGCTGCAGGGAGGAAGGCAAGAGCCCTGACAGGGGATGCTCAAGTAGGGAGCACCTAGAGCCTCCAGTAAGTGACTGAAATGCCTTCCTTGTGACATGCCACGTGAAACATTTGTCAGGGGTCTGTTTGTTCTGAAAATGTACACAAATATGAGAGTTACCACGTTAGTGTAACATCAGATGTTTACAAAACAGTAGTTCGAAAGGAAAAAGCGCCCTCTTGAAACCACCACCACCGTCTCTTCTTGTTGATCCAAACACACCTTGAGATTGGACACTGTAAGGCCTGAAACTCACCCTCGGTTCTCACGGGCTCCTCAGACCAGACAGCCAGGAACACCCCGGGGGAATTACCCCGCTCAGCAGCATCCTCAACCGGTTCAAACCTACTCCTGTGCTCTTTAGCAACAAAACCAGCAATTACTACTCCTGTTTTGTCAAAAGCTGCCTACGTAATTTCCACTGAGAGTCAGATAATTCAAAACGTACTGGGGTAAAATATGTAGCCTCAAGGAAAGAAAAAAAACTTCAAAAAATACCCCAGTGAGTGGAGCCAAGGGCCGAGCCGGTCCCACGGTAGCGGCGGCCGCTGTCCGCTCTGCGGAGCCGTGCCCGCTCCTCCAGCCGGGACGCCCGGC